>JAHIAM010000639.1:0-31070 GCA_021605205.1 Aegilops longissima
TCACAACACAAAACTCAACGGAAATCTTATAAGCTCCGTTAGTGAAAGAAAAAAAACCACCACATAAGGTACTGTAATGAACTCATTCTTTATTTAATTTGGTGTTAAACCTATTGTATTCCAACTTCTATATGGTTTATAAACTATTTTACTAGCCATAGATGCATCAAAATAAGCAAACAACACCACGAAAACAGAATATGTCAAAAACAGAATGATCTGTAGCAATCTGTAACTAACACAAACTTCTGGAACTCCAAAATCCTACCAAAATAGGAAGTCCTAGACAATTTGTCTATTGATCAGCAGCAAAAGAATCAATGCAAAAACACGTTTCTGTGATTTACTAAAAAATTCTAAATGTTACCATAAAGTTTCTGTTTTCAGCATAATCAAATCAACTATCATCATAGGTTATCCTATAGGTTCTACTTAGCACAAACACTAATTAAAGATAAAAACACATATAAACAGAAGGTAGGTGCAAGATTTATTCTGAAACAGGAACAAAAACACAAAAACATAAAAGAAAAATTGGGTTGCCTCCCAACTAAGCGCTATCGTTTAACGCCCTAGCTAGGCATAAGCGAGATAGATCTAAGTAGTGCCTTCTTTGGCACTAAATTCATTGTAGCCATATGATAGATTCATAAGGTAATTTGACTTTCTTCCTTGAAAAGTTCTCCATGCCTTTCTTTAAAGGAAATTGGAATCTAATATTCCCTTCTTTCATATCAATAATCGCACCAATCGTTCTAAGGAAAGGTCTACCAAGAATAATAGGGCAAGAAAGATTGCAATCTATATCAAAACGATAAAATCTCGGGCACCAAATTTCTATTGGCAACAATAAGAACATCATTGATACTTCACATAGGCTTTTTAATGGTGGAATCCATAAGAGTGCAAATTTAACGAGCAATCATCAAGATCATGGAAACCTAGAATATCACATAAAGTTTTTGAATTGTGGAAACACTAGCACCCAAATCACACAAAGCAAAACACTCATAATCTTTAATTCTAATATTTATAGTAGGTTCCCACTCATCATTAAGTTTTCTAGGTATAGAAACTTCCAAATTAAGTTTTTCATCAAAAGATCACATCAAGGCATCAACAATATGTTTGGTAAAAGCTTTGTTTTGACTATAAGCATGAGGAGAATTCTACAGCGGTTGCAACAAGGAAACACAAACTTTTAACGAACAATTATCATAATCAAATGTAGCGACCCGACCTCGACGGTCAAGCCTCTACGTATCTGTGCCATCCACGGATCAGTATCTTTGCACACAGTACATCAATGTATATATCAAAGTGCAATCACATGTATAAATAACGTAAAATGATATATACCTCATAATACTCATGGAAACAATCAAGCGGGTGTGGAGTCCCATCAACATAATCGGCAGAGTTGAGTGTAAGCCGTAACCTGTGTATCGTAACTCTTGCTCGTCGAGAAAATCCTGCAACATGATACGTTGCGGCAGTGTAAGTCGGTACATTGAATGCGGCAAGATCACAACATGAATAAACAGATGGTAAAAACTATACTATATGCAATTTGGCTTTGTGGCTCGCATGCGAGTTTTGTTTGCGTAAAAGCTGATTTTATTTTCCCTACATCAAAGGAATAAATGAAGTCTGTACTATGGGTTTTCTATCATGACATGGTTCCGCCAACCCGATGTCTCATAGCCCAAAATCATCATATATTTACAATTAAGTTATCAATCCGGTGTTGAGAGTTAGAGATAGATCCAAGTCGGATGCTCAAATTGTCGTAACAGGGACACGGCCTAATCGATTAGGTTTTAACCCTCTGCGGAGGTTTGTACACTTTACCCGCAAGATTCGATCCCTCTCTTTCGTTCTCACCTCGAGTGTTTGAGAACAAGATGACCAAACATGGTCTTCCAAAGAGTTCCTCGACCAGCATCGGTACTCAACCCACCCTAGTAGTTCTACATACCTTTAGTCACCGTCCCGGCCCGAGTCACAACTAAGGTCAACCAAGCCAGAGCCCATAATGACTTGCGGTTGCAGGTAAGCTTCCAGGGCATGAAGTATTCTTCCGTCTCTTTGAGTGCAGGTGAAGCTTTCGCAAGATGTCATGGCGCTTCTCCATGCATCCCGGCCAACCTTGGTTTCTCGAGTGCCGTCAACCATCCTTCACCCGATGTGTGTATTGAATTCTTGTCTCGAGTCTTGAAGTCTTGAGGCCTTGAAGATCACAGTCCTGCGATTCCATCATGGAGTTATCGTCATTGGCGTAGATCCTCCATTCACACACCACTCCAGAGCACTCATACCAACCCCGTCTACTATAGCGTAGCATTAAAATAAATAACGTCCGGGCTTGCTAACGGGGTGATGGGTTCCTACCTCATGCAATACTACTCAACTACAAGGATTCAATAACACTCTTGAGGGGTGGTTGCAAAGATGCCACTAAATGCAATAAATCATAGGTATGAAAGCATGGTCGAAAGTGAACTTGCACAGTAATACTTGATGAAGATAACAAGCAATGTGAGGAAAATGACTTGGTACTAATAAATCACTCCGTTAAAAATCTATATAGTCAAACATAGCATTCATATAAGCAAACATCCTAGCAAACAATTTTAACACTCATAATAACAATTAAAACAAAAAAAAACTCAATAATAAAACTCCAACAAAGTCCAAAGAAGCACAAATAAAACTAGAAAGAAAAACTACTAACGAAAATCTATGACTTTGCTACAAGCATCTAACATAGTTTTGCCCTAAGTAAAAAAACTTAACAGCAATTCAAAACACTGAACTAATAATTTAACAGAAAATAAAAAAGTAAAACAACTAAGTTAACAGAAAGTATTTTTTCATAAAATTTTATTTGCAAAAGAAACAAATAAAAGCTTTTATAAAACTCTAACTATGACCTATAGAAGGTTTCATACAAAACTAAGGAAAATAAATTTTTAAAATAAAAATAAAATTTTCTCCTGTTTTCTAACAGAAACACAACTAATTTTGTCAAAAGTGACAAAGAAATAATTTAAAACTAAAAACAATAAAGAAAAAGCTAAAAGCAGAACTAATAATAAAACAGTACTGTTTTGCTAAAAACCTAATTTAACAACCTAGAAATAAAATACTAAATACTACTGGATAAACAAAGGTCCTAGAGACCGAGGAGCAAAAATAATACGGTCAAAATAATATTCCTAACTCAAAATAGCTCAAATCTAGTGATTTGAGAAAATTCATCTAAACACAAATTTAAACTGCTCAAATGTGAAATAAAATTGAACTAACAGAAACATCAACAAATTTGTGACACATAGCAATTGGAATCACTCAAAATACTAAAAACTCTAAAAGATATGAATTTTCGAAGATTGCTATTTTACGAAAAAAATGAATTACGGTTTCGTGGATCTCACGGAGTAGTTGTCGGAGTTGGGGAAGAAGATCGGATCCGATGTTGCGGTTTCTCCTAGAGGAAAGGAGATCACGGGACGGTGGAGAGAGATCATATAAACCTCAAAGGAGAGGTCGAGAAGCCTTGTGGCAGCACTTGGCGGCGGCGGTGGTCTTTGCTTCTTCTTCTTCTTGGAGAGAAGAGAGGAGAGGAGGTGTTGGTTTGATGTGTTGGAGGGGGTGCTTGGGTATTTATATTGGGGAGGGAGGGTTTGGTGGAGTCGGGGTGGTCGGGGAGGGCTAGGCGGACAGCAAGAATGGCGGCGGCGAGCTTGAGCTCAGTGAGCTCAGCGAGAGGAGAGGGTCGGGCGAGAGCTAGGGGAATGGGGTGTGAGCGGCTTAAATAGCAGGGGCTCGTCGGGGGTAAGGAGGCGATCGGGGAGGATCGGCATCCGGATCCTCCGAGATCCGCGATCTGTGGCGACAGCGTGGCGTGGGGGAGGGAGGAAGAAGAAGCGGGGCCATTGTCGATGAAGAGGGAGGGTGGGAGGCGGCGGGTGGCCGATCTGAGGAGGGGTTCAGGCGGAGGTGAGGTGAGGCCGGCCCGGTCGGTCTGGAGGCTGCCTCTGGGCCTTCAGTGGGCCAGGCTGGTGGGGGATTCTTGGCCTGGCTGGGCAGGGAGCTGGGCTGGTAGGCGCTGGGGTTTTTCCTTTTTTGAATTTATTTTTTTGAAAAAAACAAAGCAGTATAACTTTTAAAATATAGATATTTTATATAGGGTATATATATACCAAAATGATCGAGGAATATTCCCTTTCATTTGAACATTTTCCAAAGACAAAATCAAACTTTATAAAAATCCATTTTTCAAATTCAAATAAAATTCAGATTTGAATCGAAAACTTTTGGCAATGTTTTCCTCGATATTTTTGAGTGTCATGTCTACTCCTCTCATACTTTTGATCAAGTATTTATCGGGCATAGTTTTGAAATGTTTCCCACTTGCCAAAGTTTGAATTCAAATTCAAAACTCCAAATCCTCTGAAACTCAAAATGGCATTTTCAAATGACTTTCAATTTGATACTTTTAACTTCAACTCATATTTCATATAATTGAAGAAGTCATTTTATCTTCCCTCATGAAAATCATTGAGTTGCATAAAGCTTTGAATTTGAAGTATTCCCAAATGAAATTCAAATCTTTTCAAAACTCTTTTCATTCCAAATGGAAGAAGTCATGTCATCTTCACTCTAGGTTTTGGTGTTGGGATGAATTTGAATTCATTGAGATCCAAAAGGCAAAGGAGAAAGTTTTGGGAAATTCATTTCATTCCTCTCATTCAACTTTCAAAAGTTTCAAATTTCACTCGGTTCACTCATTAAATCAAACCAACAATCAGAATGACAAGCATAGTTATTTATTTAATATAACATTCCAAAATTTAGAATTTTGGGATGTTACAAACCTACACTTAAAATGAATCTCGTCCTCGAGATTGAAGAAACTAACAAGAAAAGGTTAGGGGTTGGGGGTCTTCTAGCAAGAGTTACAGTCCGGAAAGGTCGGGGTGCTACCACACTTAAAAGCAAGGTTACAGTTCAATAAACTCAGATACTTCCTGCGGGTGTTGACAATGTATGTCTCTTCACATATCTTACAATAGCTCCTCTGTCGGAAGCATAGAGTTTTCCTCGAGAATCTTGGGTCGGTTCGTCAAAGTTGAAATTTGTCAGGACTGGATCTTCTTAGCTGATAGGCTCGTGTCCATTCTAGACAACTTCGAAATAATCATGGTGGTCTACAATTTATGGTTTCTCCTGCAGAAAGCGGTCTTGGTTGAACCTCACGTATAACCTCGATTGGCATCGATTTGCTGTAAAGGGGTTCCATCGTCCTACCATTCTATGGTTTTAGGGCTTATAAGCGTCGACACTCTTCAAAGGTTTTCAAGTCTCTCGATTTTCCATCAACATATGATAGTTCATGATAGAAGTCTTGGTATGGGGGCCAATCCATCCCGTACTTGAATCATTACCACATACGTAAGCAGATGAATCACGTATTCTAACACTTGGGCATACTCACAAGCATTGCGAATTTCTCTTGTCCTCGAATTGGGTTCGAGTAAATCCATAGTTTCGCAAGCCAAACAAAACATCTATCGTTACTTCACCACTCTTAGGTTTTTGCGTAATCTCCTCTGAAGCATTATCTTGATTGGATTCTTGATTCTTCCAATTTTCTTCCTTCATCAAGGTTACATCATGTTCCTTATCAAAATCCTGGTCACATGGGTTATGGCCCACTTCAACACTAGTGCAGCTTTAACTCATCCTTGGAGTAACTCTCATGTTACACCTCCTTTAAATCAATAGTACTCTGTTTCTTCATACCATCATATCAAAGCACAACTCCAACTTATTTTTTCAAATTCCAACCTGTGGGACACATTTCCATTTCCATTGGTCTAGTGTTCTTCATAGGGTACTTTCACCTTTAAAATGAAATTCACAAATCCATCCATAGACCATATTTCTCATATCCTCGAAAATGGTCAAAATCTTTGTTCACAGAGTAACAACTCATACAATTAAACATATGAAAACCGTCACCTTAACTTTATTGATTTCATGAATCCATTACAAACTCTGAGCACACATTACATAACTCAACTCATTGAACTCATGAAAATGAAATTGCTTTCTACTACTCTTGTTTCCAATATCAAAATTCCAACTACTCAACTACAACTTTCATCTTGTTGGGACATTTAGTAGCATAATGTCCTGCTTCCTTCTTGCGAAAACAAAGACTTCCGACATGTCTGGGGCTTCTTGGTGATGGTGCCTGCTCATGAGTTCCTTGCTTCCTTTGAGACAATCATTGGCATAATGCCCGGCGACCTTACATTCAAAGCAGGTAATATGACTCTTGTCCCTCTTTGCGAGAAATTGGGTTGTTACGAGGGTGTCTTTGTTTTCTCTTCACAGGTTTCTTCGTTACGATCAAACCTTCTATTCCACTGTGGATCAAACTCTATTGCTTCCGTCGGGAAGTATCCGGATACTCTTTTCTTTCCTTGGTGCAATCTTGTGAAAATGTCCTTCTTCTCCACATGAATAGCAGGCATTGGAGTAAAATCTGTTGAGGCCTTCTCCATGAGGTCTTCAACACATTCCTTCATCACAGGTTCTTCTAGACATTCCTTGAGGGCTTCTTTCATTCCTTCTTCACCTTACGAATAGTTTGTTGCACCGTGGGGTAAATGTGACCTTCTTGGGGTAGTGAGTGGTTCCTTCACACAGAAACAAGTCACACGACTAGTTGGGCATTCCTCGGTGGGTGTTTCTCCTCACAATGAGGCATCCATCCTTGTGTTCCCCCAGGTGTGTCCTATTTCTCCATAAATCTTGCAGGCACAAAGGTTTATTTCTTGGTGTATCATGTTGCTTCGGATAAGGCGAGATCTTGTCGAGTCTTCTTGAATTCTTTCAAGTCTTTGCTCCATTCCATCCTGTATAGCTTGATGCATGCCACCATGTTGCAGCACTTCCTTCAAAGAAATCTTGGAGGCGTAAGATACTTCATTCTTCCTTGAAACCAAATTGCTCCCAAAGTGATTTTCCATGTTACGAATCCATAGCTACTGCCTCCGTTGAGTCTTGATCGAAGAATATCAGTCCAACTTCATTCATTAACTATGGCTCCAAGGGTTTTAGGGTGAGATAAGAGAGAGCTGGATAGAGAGATACACACAATACAAACAATAATTTTTTGAAAAAAAGCGGGTTTTACTTTGTGGCTGTCGGAAAACATCAAACAAATGACAGCTCACAAATCGCCGCATCTAACGTAAGTATGTATATGGGGTTTGGTCTTCTAAAGGTCAAATAATTCTTGAGAACTTCAAATTCTTCAAGTCTTGAGTCTTCAATTGTTGCAGCTACAATTCTTCCAGCATGGTGAAATCCTGGTTACTTTGAAGAGGTCATCAATTGTCCGATATCTTTCTTGGGCGGCTTGAGTTGATCCTTCATGTGGTCAAAAGGAAAAGGGTATATTCTAACTATTTGAGGTGAGAGTGTCTATTTGATAAAATCGAGAAAAGATGAGGTAAGAGTCTTTTTGAAAATAAAGTTTTGAGATATCCTGTCCAAAGGCTTTCCGATTTCTAGGGTCCGTCCTCACAGTCAACATGTGCTCACGATACCATATACATGGCGACCCGACCTCGAGGCAGTCAAGCCTACGTGTATACATGCCATCCACAGATCGGTATCTTGCACACAGTACATCAATGTATATATCAAAGTGCAATCACATGTATAAATAACGTAAAATGATATATACCTCATAATACTCGTGGAAACAATCAAGCGGGTGTGGAGTCCCATCAACGCCATCGGCGGGTTGAGTGTAGACCGTAACCTGTGTCGTAACTCTTACTCGTCGAAGAAAATCCTGCAACATGATACGTTGCAGCCGTGTAAATCGATTACATTGAATGCACCGGCAAGATCACAACATGAATAAGCAGATGGTAAAACTATACTATATGCAATTTGGCTTTGTGGCTCTGTATGCAGGTTTTGTTTGCGTAAAAGCTGATTTTATTTTCCCTACATCAAAGGAATAAATGAAGTCTGTACTATGGAGTTTTCTATCATGACATGGTTCCATAACCGATGTCTCATAGCCCAAAATCATCATATGTTGCCCACAATTAAGTTATCAATCCGGTGTTGAGAGTTCGAGATAGATCCAAGTCGGATGCTCAAATTGTCATAGTAGGGACACGGCTAATCGATTAGGTTTTAACCCTCTGCGAGAGGTTTGTACACTTTACCCATGAGATTCGATCCCTCTCTTTACGTTCTCGCACCTCAGTGTTTGAGAACAAGATGACCGAAACATGGTCTTCCAAAGAGTTCCTCGACCCTTTGTCCGGTACTCAACCCACCCTAAAGTAGTTCTACATACGCTAGTACCGTCCCGGCCAGTCACAACTAAGGTCAACCAAGCGAGCCCATAATGACTTGCGGTTGCACGGTAAGCTTCGGGCATGAAGTATTCTTCCGTCTCTTTGAGTGCAGGTGAAGCTTTCCGCAAGATGTCATGGCGCTTCTCCATGCATCCCGCCAACCCTTTGGTTTCTCCGGTGCCGTCAACCATCCTTCACCCGATGGTGTGTATTGAATTCTTGTCTCGAGTCTTGAAGTCTTGAGGCCTTGAAGATGCTGATCCTTGCAGATTCCATCATGGAGTTAATCGTCATTGGCGTAGATCCTCCATTCTCACACCACTCCGAGCACTCATACCAACCCGTCTACTATAGCGTAGCATTAAAATAAATAACGTCCGGGCTTAGTAGCGAGGTGATGGGTTCCTACCTCATGCAATACTACTCAACTACAAGGATTCAATAACACTAATGAGGGGTGGTTGCAAAGATGCCACTAAATGCAATAAATCATAGGTATGAAAGCATGGTCAAAGTGAACTTGCCTGGTAATACTTGATGAAGATAACAATTTGTCAGAAAATGACTTGGTAGAACTAATCGTCACTCCGTTGAAAATCTATATAGTCAAACATAGCATTCATATAAGCAAACATCCTAGCAAACAATTTTAACACTCATAATAACAATTAAAACAAAAAAACTCAATAATAAAACTCCAACAAAGTCCAAAGAAGCTTCAAATAAAACTAGAAAGAAAAACTACTACGAAAATCTATGACTTTGCTACAAGCATCTAACATAGTTTTGCCTAAGTAAAAAACTTAACAGCAATTAAAACACTAAACTAATAATTTAACATAAAATAAAAAGTAAAACAACTAAGTTAACAGAAAGTATTTTTTCATAAAATTTTATTTGCAAAAAGAAACAAATAAAAAGCTTTTATAAAACTCTAACTATGACCTATAGAAGGTTTCATACAAAACTAAGGAAAATAAATTTTTAAAATAAAATAAAATTTTCTCCTGTTTTCTAACAGAAACACAACTAATTTTGTCAAAAGTGACAAAAAAAATAATTTAAAACTAATAAAAACAATAAAGAAAAAGCTAAAACAGAACTAATAATAAAACAGTACTGTTTTTCTAAAAACCTAATTTAAATTAACCTAGAAATAAAATACTAAATACTACTGGATAAACAAAGGTCCTAGAGACCAGGAGCAAAAGAATCGGTCAAAAATAATATTCCTAACTCAAAATAGCTCAAATCTAGTGATTTGAGAAAATTCATCTAAACACAAATTTAAACTGCTCAAATGTGAAATAAAATTGAACTAACAGAAACTTCAGCAAATTTGTGACACATAGCAATTGGAATCACTCAAAAATACTAAAAACTCTAAAAGATATGAATTTTGAAGATTGCTATTTTTGAAAAAAAATGAATTACAGGATTTCGTGGATCTCACGGAGTAGTTGTCGGAGTTGGGGAAGAAGATCGGATCCGATGTTGCGGTTTCTCCTAGAGGAAAGGAGATCACAGGACGGTGGAGGGAGATCATATAAACCTCAGGAGAGGTCGAGGTGGCAGCACTTGGCGGCGGTGGTCTTCTTCTTCTTCTGCTTGAGAGAGGAGGAGAGGAGAGGAGAGGTGTTGGTTTGATGTGTTGGAGGGTGCTTGGGTATTTATATTGGGGAGGAGGGTTTGGTGGAGTCGGGGTGGTCGGGGAGGCTAGAGGCGGCTGGCAGAATGGCGGCGTGAGCTTGAGCTCAGTGAGCTCGGCGAGAGGAGAGGGTCGGCGAGAGCTAGGGGGATGGGGTGTAGGCGGCCAGCAAATAGCAGAGGGCTCGTCGGGGTAAGGGAGGCGATCGGGAGGATCGGCATCCAGATCCTTGAGGATCCGCGATCTGGCGTGACAGCGTGGCGTGGGGAGGGGGAGGAAGAGAGGAGGGCCCAGCTGTCGATGAGAGGGAGGGTGGGGGGCGGCGGGTGGCCGATCTTGGAGGGTTGAGGCGAGGGTGAGGTGGTAGGCTCGGTCGGTGGCTGGGGCTGGCCTCTGGGCCGCTCAGCTGTTTGGCTGGTGGGGGTTCTTGTTGGGTGGGCAGAGGAGCACTTTGGCGCTGGGGGGTTTTCCTTTTTGAATTTATTTAAAAAAAGCAGTATAAATTTTAAAATATAGATATTTTATATAGGGTATATATATACCAAAATGATCAGAGAATATTCCCTTTCATTTGAACATTTTCCAAAGACAAAATCCAAACTTTATAAAAATCCATTTTTCAAATTCAAATAAAATTCAGATTTGAATCAAAACTTTTGCAATGTTTTCCTCTGATATTTTTGGAGTGTCATGTCTACTCTCTCATACTTTTGATCAAGTATTTATCAGGCATAGTTTAAAATGTTTCCCACTTGCCAAAGTTTGAATTCAAATTCAAAACTCCAAATCTCTGAAACTCAAAATGGCATTTTCAAATGACTTTCAATTTGATACTTTTAACTTCCAACTCATATTTCATATAATTGATGTCGGGCCCAATATGAAGCCTATCCAAAAGGAACTCGGCGGTCCCACCAGATAGACCCCATATTGAAAGCGCTTTACAAGGTGGATATCATTACATCAACATTACATAATAGATGGGGATACATACATAAAGGCACAAATGCCACAAGAATACATCAACATCATATACAAGAACAACATCCGACTACTGGATGAAACATAAAGAAACTCAAACAATATCCACCACTGCTAGCCGTACTGCCGAGCACGGAACCTATCCCACGATCGAAGAAGAAGCGGAAGAAGAACTCAGCGCAAGCAAGCATCGCTCTCGCGTCATGATCATCGCAAACTGTACACGCAATGGTGGTGTAGTAATCTGTGAGCCACGAGGACTCAGCAATCCCATTACCATGGGTATCAAGACTAGCAAAGCTTAAAGGAAAGGAAGGATAAAGTGGTGAGGTTGCAGCGGTGGCTAAGCATATATGGTGGCTAACATACATAAATGAGGCGAGAAGAGAAACAAAGGCGATGCGTCAACTAGTAATGATCAAGAAGTGATCACGAACTCCTACTTACGTCGGACATAACCCGAAACCGTGTTCTCCTCTCGATCAACCCGAAAAGAGACACTCACGATTCACTTTACGGTTGGTGTATTTTAATTAAGATCAACTTGGGTTTTCTACAGCGGACATTAACAAATTCCCATCGCCACATAACAGACACGGCTTTGAAAGTTCAAACCCTGCGGGGGTGTCCCAACAACCCATGATAAGCTCTCGCGATCAGCGAAGGATATTCCTTCTCCCGGAAGACCCGATCAGTCTCGGAATCCGGCTACAAGACATTTCGGCACAATAAAACAAGACCAACAAAAGCCGCCCGTCGTGCGACAATCCCGATAGGAGCTGCACATATCTGCGTTCTCGAGGCAACACGGATGAGACATCCTCTGAGTAAAACCAAACCTCGAGTTGCCACGAGGGGCCCCTGATCTACTCGGTTCGAGCCAGCACAGAAAACAACGGCCCGGGGGGCTAAATAAAGATGACCCTCGGGTTGGCGACCCAAGGGAAAGGGTGTAGGTGGTGGTGAGGCAAATGGTAAAACCAAGGTTGGGCCTTCTGGAAAAGTCTTATTCAAAGCGGTATCAAGGGGTCCCATAAATCACCCGACCGCGTTAGGGGCGCAAAATCCGGGAACATAACACCGATATGGCGGAAACTAGAAGCGGCAAGAGTGGAACAAAACACCGGGCATAAGGCCGAGCCTTCCACCCTTTACCAAGTGTATAGATGCATTAATTAAATAAGATATATTGTGATATCCCAACAAGTAAACATGTTCCAACAAGGAACAACATCTCCATGTTCAACAAGCAACAAACTTCATCTTCTGCAACTAACAACGCTATAAGAGGGGCTGAGCAAAGCGGTAACATGGCCAATCAGCGGTTTGCTAGGAAGGGTGCAACAGGTTAGAGGTTCACGGCAATTTGGGAGGCTTGAGCAGCAAGTGGTAGGTAGCAGCACATAGCGATAGAGCGAAGCAACTAGCATAGCAATGATAGTAGTGAGATCGGTGGCGGTCATCTTGCACGAAATCCATAAGGAAGAAACGAGTCCATGAAGAAGGCGAGCGGAAGTAGTCGAGCGAATCCTCACAATCGCAACATTACGGAACGAGAAGCAACACGGAAAGAAACAAACAACATGGTAAATGCACAAGCATAAACATGACACGATGCACAATCAAGTATGATGCATGTCCGGTTTATGAGGCATGGCATGGCAAGTGCAACAAACAATACTACAAATTAAGTGGAGCTCAATATGCAGCGAGTTGCATATTGACAAAACACCACATGCAAATATTTAGTTTGATCTCGTTTAGGTACACAACAACATTAAATGTTTTTAAACATGGCAAGGGGTGAAGCATAATTAAACTAACTATTTAGGCAAGTTTAAATGAGGCGGAAATAAGAAACAACAATTAGGAAAATCCCCATGAGCAATATTTTAGATTCGGTACTGATCTGCCCTAGACACAATTTTAGAGTAGTTAAACAGCAAAATAAAATGCACCATGTTAAACTAGGCATTTTTCTACCCCATTTACATATAAAGAACATTTAATTCGAGTTACGGTTATTTAGTTATGAAATAAATCATTTTAACATGGCATATTAGCAAATTAATGCAAACATCAATTTAAACATTTTAAACATGGATGGAAATGACATATTATTAATCTACATGATTTTACTGAGCATTTTACATATAAAGTTTGTTTAAATCCGATGCACGGTTAATTAGTTATTACATGCATGAAGTCTAGGGGTTTTGCAAATCTGTAAATCTTGGATAAATAGACAAATTCATGAGCGAGGAAAAAAACATGTATGGGCGAATCTGCCTAGCCCAAAGTGCACAGGAGAGGCTGTTGGAAGAGGGCTGCTCACACATGGGCTCGGCCCAGTGGTGGCGGAGGCAGGCAGGCGGATCTGGCACGGCTCTTGGGCTTGGCGTCTTGAGACAGGGTCGGCGGGAGCCTCATGACGAGAATCAAGCAGGCGCTGGCTCGTCCTCGAAGCGAAGGAAGAAGAGGCGCAATGACAGGAGGAAGGAAGCGGTGTTGGAGGTCTGGAGGCGAAGGAGGCGGCGCCCATGCCGCGTGCCCAGCCAGACTTGAGAAGCGCGGATCCAGTGAGCCAGGCTGGAGCTAGCCGGATCCGGCACAGGCGATGAACGACATCGGTCATGGGGTTCCCTGTGTCGTGAGAGAGAGAGATGTGAGAGAGGAAGCAGGAAGGGCGGGAGTGGAGGGGAGGAGAGGAGGGGCCGAGGCCGGTCCTTGCCGTGGTCGCCTGCTGTGGTCGCCGGAGGCCTTGGGGAAAGCGGCCTTGGCGGCCAGCAGGGTGCTCGAGCAGAATGGCGGAGACTCCACTTGTTTGTAGAGAAGCAGGTGGTGATCTTTGGTTGGGGGCGAGGAGGCCCTCGGGCGCATGGGACTCGGGCGGCTGGCTGAGCTTGGAGCTTGGCTCCCATGGCAGTGGTGAAGAAGCAGGAGGCAATGAGATTAGAGAAGAGAGAAGCAGGGAGGGAGGAAGGAGAGATGGGGTGGCGGAGGCTCATGCTGCTGGTGGCATGCGTCGAAGGGAGCTCCATCTGCTCTGTGAAGGTTGGGTGAGGCATGATCTGGAGGGCAGGGAGATCCGAGGAGAGGAGTGGCGGCTGCGGGTTGGCTCAGGATGTATCGAGGGAACCAGAAGGCTGGCGGGGAGGAGGATCCCTAGGAATTAGGTTGTCGATGATTACCTTGCTATTTATACTAGGTGGTGGTTAGGGGCAAAGCGGACCCTCCGATAATGATCGAATGATCGAGAAAAAATAGACTAGGAGAGTCAAATAAGAAAGCAGAGATGTTTTGTAGGCGTTTGGGGATGATCCGTACTGTGGTAACAACTGCCAGTTGGGTTGGGGAAGTTTTGGACATACGAAAGAGGTCGGTGGTTGTCTGCGAGAGGTTGCGAAGGTAGACAAATAAGAGGCAATGAAACTTGGTTGGTGAAGCGACCATCGAAGGCAAAGCGGTCCGAGGAGGTCGGCGAGGGCAAGGGCACGACAAAGCGACAACGGAGGCGAAGAGAGAAAAGGGTAACTCTGAGCGGCTACGAGTTTTAAGAAAATATGCAAATGCAATGCACATGATGCAATGAGATGAAATGCATGGCATGAACAAAATGCAAATGATGCAATGATGAAAAGCGAACAAAACAAAAGCAAAAACAACAAAAAAACAAAAGCCCAACCACGGAGGAAATAAAAATCACATAGCGGAAATGGCAAGAGTCGAGATTCTGAATATGGAAAGTTGTATCCGGGTGTTACAATTGAAGAAGTCATTTTATCTTCCCTCATGAAAATCATTGAGTTGCATAAAGCTTTGAATTTGAAGTATTCCCAAATGAAATTCAAATCTTTTCAAAACTCTTTTCATTCCAAATGGAAGAAGTCATGTCATCTTCACTCTAGGTTTTAGTGTTGGGATGAATTTGAATTCATTGAGATCCAAAAGGCAAGGAGAAAGTTTTGGGAAAGTCATTTCATTCCCTCTCATTCAACTTTCAAAAGTTTCAAATTTCACTCAGTTTCACTCATTAAATCAAACCAACAATCAGACAGCAAGCATAGTTATTTATTTAATATAACATTCCAAAATTTAGAATTTTGGGATGTTACATCAAATCCTTGAAATCCGAGATAGTAGGTTTAATGTTATTTGAAGTTGTGACCTCTCCAATCTCACTTTTACCAAATTTAGCATCAAGATCTAAAGACTCAATTCTTGGGGCGCCTTCTAGGCAAGGTTGATTCATCATCAGTCCATAATTATCAAAATTCATATTGCAAAACATAGATCTAATAGGAGACACATCAATAACTTTAAGATCCTCATCATTATTTTCATGGAAACTAGAAGAACAACGCTTTTATAAAGCTATCTTTTTTATACGCATAATCTAGTGGTTCTTTCCTTACACTCATCAATGGAAATTCTCATTACTTTGAGAGACTCATTGATATCATGCTTAGGAGGAGAAGATCTAATTTTAAGAGAATCAACATCAAGCGAAAGTCTATCAACGTTCCTAGCCAAATCATCAACTTTGAGCAATTTTTCTTCAAGCAAAGCATTACAATTATTTTGAGAAATCATAAATTCTTTCACACTATTCTCAAAATCAGAGGGCATCTTATTGAAATTACCATAAAACTTATTGTAGGAATTTCCATAATTATTGGAGGAATTACTAGGGAATGGTCTAGAATTAAAGTTTCCTCTATAAGCATTGTTTCCAAAACTATTCCTACCAACAAAATTCACATCCATAGATTCATTATTATTCTCAATCAAAGAAGACAAAGGCATATCATTGGGATCAAGAGGATTAGTTTTAGTAGCAAACAATTTCATAAGTTCATCCATCTTTCCACTCAAAACATTGATTTCTTCTATAGCATGTACTTTTTTTACTAGAAGATCTTTCGGTGTGCCATTGAGAATAATTAGCCATAATATTATCAAGAAGTTTTGTAGCATCTCCTAACGTGATTTCCATAAACGTACCTCCCGCGGCTGAATCTAAGAGATTTCTAGAAGCAAAGTTCAAACCGGCAAAAAAATTTTGTATAATCATCCATAAATTCAAACCATGAGTAGGACAATTATGAAGCATCAATTTCATTCTTTCCCAAGATTGGGCAACATGCTCATGATCAAGTTGTTTAAAATTCATAATATCGTTCCTAAGAGTGATGATCTTAGCGGGAGGAAAATACTTAGAGATAAAAGCATCGTTGCACTTGTTTGCAAGAATCAATATTATTTTAGGCAAAGACAAAACCAAACTTTAGCATGATCTCTAAGAAAGCGGAAATAACTTCAATTTGACAATATTGTTATCTGTATCTTTCTTCTTTTGCATATCACACAAATCAACAAAGTCGTTTAGATGAGTAGCGGCATCTTCACTAGGAAGGCCGACGAATTGATCTTTCATAACGAGATTCACCAAAGCAGTATTGATTTCACAAGACTCAATATCATTAAGAGAGCAATCGAATTACTAAGGAAATCATTATTATTGGTATTAGAAATCACACAATTTGGTATTATCTTGCGCCATGGCAACAAGTAATCAACACACAAGCAAACAGAAAAAGCAAACAAAAAGAGAGGAGGAGATTGGGAAGAGAGAAGCGAATAAAGCGGCAAGGGTGAAGTGGGGGTGAGGAAAGCGAGAGGCAAATGGCAAATAATGTAAATCACGAGGGAGATGGGTTTGTGATGGGTACTTGGTATGTCTTGACTTGGCGAATACCTCCCAACAGCGGCGGAAATCCTTCTTACTACGAATATGGAAAGTTGTATCCGAGGGTGTTACAACACTCCACCACTCTGAATGGATCTCGTCCGAGATCTAGGATGTACCGGAGGAAGCGGAAGAAGAAGAGAATAGGTAAGACTAAGTTGCTTCTTCGACAAGCAGAGTGAAACCAAGAACCTTGAGAGGTTAAACAATTTAAAAGAAAGAGTACAACAGAGATGAGCGAGATTGCAAACAATCCGGTCGAAAGAGGAACAAAGGGTATTACGAGAACTTGAAGGTTGCAAAGACATGAATCAAGAGTTTAATGGACAAGATAGAATTGAAACCACTCCAGTTAAAACTAGATAGAGAAGGAATAAGATTGATATAATTTGGGCAGCACTCCATTTGTAAATGGAAGAAATTGAACATGAACTTGAGAAGATGGGATGATACTTGATGAAATCAACAACTGCTTGCCTCCGGAACTATTGAAAGAATGGCACAAGGGTAAGAAAGATTTGAGACAGCTCTCCGGTTGAAAAGAGAGGCAAAACTTGATAAGATGAAAGAACTTGAATGAGGACACAACACTCGAGTTAAATGGATAAGCAAGGAAAATAACATGATATTTGCAAAATGAGATGATGGAGTCGACGATAGTAACATCACAAAGCCTCGGAAGAAAGAATAGAAGATAGATCATTGGAATAAAAGAATGGAAGAAAATGCCAACTTCTGCCACAAATGAACTTGGAAAAGCACCCTAGCAAAGAAGAATTTGGCGGAGTTGTTGGAAAACAAGCGCCGAAAAGAATAAGCTTAGTGGGCTTATGGAAACATCTCAAAATTATGAGGTGAGCTTACGCCTGTGGAAAGAAATGATCGGATTGATATCAACAAGGAGGCGAAAACTTATTTCACGGGAGGACAAATGAAAAACTTGGGTCATTTATAAGCACCATAAATAGCAACAATCCTTAGGGAAAGCTTTAGGTGAAATATAACCCAAGATAACTCCAACAAAAGATTGATTGGTTGAAAAGATCTCTTGAACAAAGAAAATGATGGATTTAAAATACCTCATTCTTGACAACAATATGAATCATGAAACATAAAGGAAATTGTCAAGAGTGACATAACACCATCTCAAAAGATAAGGTAGAAAAGAATTGCACTTGGAATGCAAGATGAAGAATACTTGAGCTACTCAAAACAAAACATGTGTTGAGCACCATGTTTATTTTAAAGTATAAGCAGCGGGTCATAACCGAGAGAAAAAATCTTGAAGAACAATTTAAGAATGAAAAGAATCCTTGATGAACCACCATGTAGAGCCTCCATGCTGAACTCCGGTAATAAAGGATGATAAAAAGAAAGAGAAGTTGAAAACACAAGGTGAAGCCTTGCGATAATTTAGATGGAGCTTGGCGGACGAGATAATCTGGAAAACTTGGAACTCCGGAAAGAAAAGATGAACAACTTAGAACCGATAAATGATATCATGAACAACTCCGGAAGAAAAAATTAATCACTTGGATGAAACAAGAATAAAATTATGTCATGCCTATCCTTCACAATTTAAATTGATGACAAACAGCGGATTTGGCATACTACTTATTCTCATAGAAAAATGATTCTGAGATAGAGATATAAGCGCAAACTAGAAGGTATCGATGGAACCACCGGTGAGATTTGGAAACAACGAATATTTGATATGATGATGAAGGAAGTGAAATCCTGAATGAACCACCGTAAAATTGAAAATGAGCGAAGAAAAAAGAGCGAATCGCCGTAAGGAATTAGAAATGAGCGAAGATACTTGAGAGAATTTAGATACATGAAACGGAGAGATCATGAACTTATTAGAGGATAATTGAGCGATGCACCATTAAGATTTGGAGAATGGGAGCTGAAAGCTGAGAATGAGGAATTATGACATGATGGCCTACGGAGGAAAGAAATGGAAACAACTCATGAAATGCTCGGATGGGTGAAAAGAATTCCCAATCGAAAACAATTATGAGAGAATGGCATCAAGCTAGAACCATGAATCTTGAAGAGAATGGAGCAAGATTTAAGAGAAACTCTTCTTCGGTCTTCAAATGTTGAGAATGACGATGAAAACACCACCATGAATTGTTGCGATACTCCGGGATGAAAATTGGAAAGGTTGAACCAACGATGAAAAGAATTTGAAAGATTTTGGAGAAAGACATTTGGTGATGATAACTCATTCTTCGTCAAACTTTGAAAAGAATTTTAGAATAACTCCGGGAGAATTAGAAGAGTCGGGTAAGATCTGGTAAAGACCTATGGGTTTAGGGCCCACTCGAAAGAAACACCGTTGAACAATTTTGAAGAGAGATTGCACGGTTGAATTAAATGGCTTGAATGAGATAACAACCTCGAAATATCTTGAGCGGATTAAGAAAGGAAACATGATTCTTAAGAGATATCTTGAGCACTCCGGACAAGAATAGAGGAGGTGAACAATTAAGAGGTGCACCGGCGTGGAGAAACATTTGAAGCGAGGAAAAGAATATGATCAACACTGAAAGCTTGAGTTAAATCCACGGAAAAAATACGAGAATGAAGAATGATGAACTTGAAACTGTTGAGCATCTTCATGGGAAATCACGGATAAGAACATTGAAAGAAAAGAATGAAGAGACTTCCACAAATAAAAGGACACATGATTAAGAAATCTGAGTCCACGAAGAAAAAGGGTGGGGGCGGAAAACAAAGATAACTTGGGATGGATGAAACAAACACCGTTGAGAAAACTTAGAATTTATCTTGCGGATGTTGAAATGATTGGATCCACTTAAAGAGAAACACGCCCGGTTGAAAAAGAATTAACATGGCGATCTCGATGATCAAGAAGGATTAGTATTCACATAGCAATATGAGAACACCGTTTAGGAAAGGTATGGATTCAACATTTGACTTCGAAGCAACTCGAATACCACAAGTAAAACAAAACAAAGGATTTGGCTTGCAGAATAAGCCGGAACAAACACATGATAGAATTTACGCCCAAAGTGTTGGTGGTGGGGCCCACACGGACCACGGCGTATAGAAGACGTCACGAATGACAAACAAGGCGTCCCGAATCAGCATAGCCAAGGATTCTTTAAGGCGTCTCGCGACCCTTAAATCGTCGACCGTGAATGGGCGGACCACTGGACGTTGAACCCCAATCTCAAATCATACATCATCGTAAAGAATATCCTGTAAGCTACTAGAATTCCCACCTATAAACTCCGAAACTTTACGGTTATGCAATCAGGTGTTGGGGATACGAGGGACACAAAATATATCACCCAAACTAACAATACCTAGATCCATTTGTATCCATCCGTCAACACATAACCAAGAAACCCGAAATCGTGTACCTCAACCTTGAAAAGCATCCGTTATACAAGCTATGGCAATACTCGCACTCACCTCGATCTTGGGTTATCGGGTTATCTCACCAACAAGCGCACAAAGAGATTTCGATGTCGGTAAAACTCAGGTATTCGAACTACAAGCGATAAAATTGTGGCGACAACACCTCGGATGTAACATCCCAAATTTCCTATTTGGAATGTTTTACAATTATAGCTAAGCATCCTATGCATCCTGTTTGAATTTGAATGCCATTTGAAGTTTGAGAGAATTTTGAGTTTTGAATTTGAATTTCAAACTTTGGCAAGTGGGAAACATTTCAAAAACTAAGCTGATAAATACTTGATCAAAAGTATGAGAGGAGCAAACATGACACTCCAAAAATATCGGAGAAACAATGCCCAAAAGATTTGGATTCAAATCTGAATTTTATTTGAATTTGAAAAAATGGATTTTTATAAAGTTTGGATTTTGCCTTTGGAAAATGTTCAAATGAAAGGAATATTCCCTGATCATTTGGTATGTATATACCCTATATAAAATATTTATAGATATTGTTTTATTTCTGTTTTGTTTTATAAAAAAATAAAGTTTTAAAAAAAAACCCCGAGGCGCCAACTAGGCCCACAGGCCCAGCCAATGCCGCACCCACCCGCTGGCCCATAGTAGCCATAGTAGCCAACCAGCGCCAGCCGAGCCCGGCCAGCTCAACCCCACTGCAGAATCCCCTAGGCCTCGGCCACCCGCTCGCCCGCCTCTCCTTTTCTCTCTCGGCCAGTGGGCCCGCCCATCTTCTTCCCCCTAGCCCTTGCCGACCTCATGGAGATCGCGGATCGAAGGATCAGGATCCCGATCGCCCCGATCGACCCAGAAGGCCGAGGCCACGGCTATAAAAGCCGAGCCCTCACTTCCCCATTTCCCCCTAGCCTCTGGAGCCCCCTCCCTCTCTCTCCAGAAGCTTGGGAGACCCAGAGCTCTGTGCCGCCAAAGTCGCCCGCCGTCGGCGCCCTACCCCTCCCAGACCACCCCGAGGCCCACCGAACCACTCCCGACCTCCCACTTTCCCTTGGCGACTCCCGGACCTCCCGACCTTCAAGCCCCAGCGCACTCTCGCCCGCCCTTGCCCGTCCCGGACTCGATCGTCGTCGGGATCACCCTCCCGTCCGATCTAAATCAAGCCCGATTAGAACCCCGAAGAATATGATTTATTAAAAGAACCCGGCCGGTTCGTCCGGTTTAATAGTTAGGGTTTTAGTCAATTAGCGGCCCGTTTTTAGTTTTTACCCGAGGCCCATTTAGACTAAATCACGCTCGAGAGCATGATATAAGCCCATTAGGCCTTTTTCTTTTATTTTGATTTTCTGTTTTAGCAGAATAGTTTCTGTTTTCAAAATTTGATATCTTTTATTCTGTTTATTATTTTTAGATGATTCTTTTTTGTTGGATTGCAAATTTTATGTAGTTTCTGTAGAATATATATTTAGCTATGTTAAAAATAATTAAAAATGCCTAAATTTAGTTTTAGTCAGAATAGTAAATCTGCTATAACTTGAGTTAGAAAAATTATTTTTGCATGATTCTTTTTGCCCCAACTTTATTTTGTCATTGCCAAACCCTAGAAATTAACTTGGGTATTTTAGGATTAATAAATAATTAGTTTTAAGCAGAATCCTATTAATCCTAATTAATTAACTAGTTCTGTTTTCCTATTAAATTAATTAGTAAATTAATTTATTTTTAACTTGTGATTGGTTATTCTAGGTTAGTTTCTGTCATTCTAGTAGATGAACTTTTATTTATAATTAATAAAAGTTTTAATTTATTTTCTTAATAGAAATTGGATTAGGCCTAAAATAGGTTTTATAATAGCCTTTTATTAATTCTTTTTGCTCCTAGTTGCTTAGTGAAACCTTTTCTGTTAAGTTAACTTAAAATCATGATTAGGTTATATTAAGGAATTTTGTTATATAAAACTATTTTAGTTATTGTTTGGAGTAGGGAAAAACTTTGAATTGGTTTCTTTGAGTTTTTCTTTTGGATTTAGTTTTGGTTGTTTTGTTGTGTTATGTTACTTTTGTTATGTTGTATGATCCTCTTGCTTTGTGCTTATTGTGTTATTGTTTGTCTCGGTAGAGTTTCAAGATCTGAAGCTTGCTACTCGACTCTTTAGCTTCGAGGATCATCAGCGAGGCAAGTTTTGATCATGTTATTTCTATACCTATGTTTTGTGCATTAGTAGTTGTCACCACCCACCATGCATGCAGTAGTGAAAGTTTGAAGTCATTAAACTTGAGTAGTATCATGTGGTAGGATGAACCAATTCCCTTGTTACCATGACCGGGACGTAGTAGTTACTTTGCTATGCTCGTGAAGCGGGTTTTGGGTTGAGTGATATTCATAAGCAAGATGTGAGAGTCAATGATGATGACAACCCATGAACTACAATGATCAAGATGGACTTGGAAAAATCACTCTTGGGTGGAGGGCGGTTGTGGGCACCTGGAGCACCAGTGGTGGCGGGATGCATGGAAGCGCCATGACATCCTGCGGAAAGCTTCACCCAGCCACGAAGAGAAGGATGGATGCCCCATGACGGAAGCTTACACATGCAGCCATAAGCCATTATGGGCTCTGGCTGGGTTGACCCTAGTAGTGGCGTTTGGTACGGGCGGATTACTCACGAGAAGTAGATGAACAGTAGGATTGGATGGGTACGGCGGTAGCGAGAAGAACTCTTTGGAAGACCTGTTTCATTCTTCCGTCTTCAAACACCATGAAGTCACGAAGACTTAAAAGGAGGAATGATTCTTGCGGGAAAGTCGCAACCCTCTGCGAGTTAAAGATCTAATCGATTAGCTGTGTCCCCGATTCACGGACATTTGAGCCTCTGGAACTTGGAAGTATTCGGATATCTCAACACTAAAACTAATGAATAAATTTGAGGTTTATGACTTAATAATTGGGAGCGAGATATTGGTTGGCGGAACCATCTCAATAACTACCAACAATTGTAGTAATTTGCAAGCAAGTCCTTTGTAGTAGGATAAAATTTGCTTTTAGCAAAATGATAAAACTTAGAGCTCCCAACCAAAATGCATATAGAGTTAGTAACTTTATTATTATTCTTCATGACTTGCCACTTATTCAAAAGCTGACCTACATGGCTACAGCGTATTATGTTGCGAGATATATTCGATCGGAGTGAGGCTCGCTCCGGCGCTTAGCGATTGCCCTTTGAGTCGGATGGACTCGCTTATCTTCGACGCTTCCATGCATTAGTAGTTTATTTCTCATGAGTTGGCCTTGAGCCAAATTTATTCCTTGTAATAAAGACTCTATATGAGAATCGTTTAATGATATTCAGGTGTGATTGAACTTTGATTACTTTATCGATGTCTTGTGAGTACCGGCATGATCTTGGGATGAATACGAGACACGGAGATTTGACCAATTTTAGGTCAGTCGCTATAGAGATGGTATCGAGCACACGCTGACGTGAGATCGTAACCCCTAGGATCGGAAAGCCATAGCGAGACCATTTACTTTCATCCTTATCATTCCGTAAATTCTCCTGTTCAATTCAGACTCTTCTCCCTTTGCAACATTCTAGATGGCGTCGAGTTCACCCGGTTTTGCTGCGGAGTTACATGCCCGATGAGGCGATGCCCTTGAACTGGTCGAGATGGTGAAGCAGCTAAAGATAGCTCTACCCTCGATCACGAAGCCAAGCCAATGCACTTCCGGCGGACACCCGCTCTGATTGAGGTGCATATCGAGGAGAACCTTTGGAGGACACACGGAGCCTATCAACTTTGAGTTCACGAGTTCAAGCTGGATCATCGGAAGGGGCGTGGCGATCTATCGAGCACTTGGACATCTCGAGAGAATCTGAGGCGAGCTCGATCCTCGGACCTCGCCATGGTTTCTCGCGGGGCAAGGAATGGAGATATCATCCATTACCATTGAGGACGATTCCACTCTCGTACATCCAGGACTTGGAGTGTCTTCTCGAAGCAGGGAATTCAGACTACGCCGTAACTTCGAAGACACGGAAGCTTTGTTCCATGACTCTGGCCCGGAGGAGAAAACGCGGAACTTCCTTGGCCATGAGGAAGAAATCACGAACTTCATGGAGATAGTCGACGACGAAGATGAAGCTTGCGCGATAGAGGAAAAGATGGACTTGGGAGAGGACCTTTGCAGAGTGGAGATGAAGCACCCTCGTGAGCAATGATCAGGATTTGAAGGAGTACCAGAAGGAAACCCCAAGAGGGCGCCAGCGATGAAGACTTTTAGTCGACCACCATGTTATCTTTTACTTTTTAAATCGATCAGTTAGGCGATGTTTTCCCTTGATTAGTCATGAGCTTTTGTGTCGAGTTGAACCATGTTTGAATGGAATGAATAAATGATTGGTGTGTTATGATTGTGCATTCATATGGGTAGTGTTATTCCTCATAGACCATTGTTCTATTCTAATTTTCTCATCCCTCAAAACACGGATGCCTCAGGGGCGTGACCTTTGGTTTCCGCGAAGCTCACCCGGCTGCTCCCAGTGAGAATGCCTGCTGATGCAACTACTTATTCAGAATCAAAACAACACCGCCAACAATCCACATACCACCACCACCTTTGTGGACAACTTGACTCGATTTACGGGGTTGAATCCGATGTTCTCTAGTAACCAGGCGATTGTGGCGGATGATTGGCTCCATAAAATCGGAAGAGCTAGTCACCGTTGAGATGCCTTGATCTTTGAGAAGGTGCGCTTTGCAGCGCATCAAGCTGGATGGACCTGCAGCTTCTTGGTGGGAGAATTACACGCCACCTTTCCCATTGGTGCCATCACATGGGATCAATTCCCAGCCTTCCGCCTGCTCATGTCTCGGTGGAGCCATGAGTGCGAAGAAGCGTGAGTTCCATAACTTGCGCGAGAGAACCGTCTTGTGGCACGTCGTGGATGGTCAGCAAGCTCGCTCGCTATGCCCACTGATGATGTGGCCCGCAGATGCAAGCAGGAGAAGTTCCTTGAGGGACTCAATGATGGCCCAGGCATGCAGCTTATTGTGGCTACTTTCAACAACTACCGAGGAGCTGGTAGACAAGGCCACCATTCTTGAAAACAGCAGCAGCGGATAAAGCCATAGCGAAGTACAGCCGGGAAGCACAACTCGGGAGCTCAGCGAAGCCCGGTATGCACCGTACTCGGGAGGCACACCCATCATAACCATGGAGGTCATAACCATGGAGAAATAGGAACAACCGAGCCGAGGACAACAAGTCGAGGCCATGGCAATGGCAATGGAAGTGGTAATGGCAATCAGCACCGTTCGCCCGGCTCCGAAGGATCGAGCCACATCACACCTTCAAGTGCCGGAAGACGGGCACTATGCCACCCATTGCCGGAGGCCAAGCGAGAGAATGGAAATGGCAATGGAGGCTCGGTGAAGAAGCCAAATCCGTTCCCTCGTGCTCGGGTGAACCACATCGGCGTGGAGGGCGTCTATGATCAACCAGATTCTTGTTGTTGGTAAGTTTTATTGAATTCACGTTCAGTTTGGTTCTCTTTGATTACGGTGCAACGCATTCATTTCATATCAAGGGTAGTTGTGGAAAATGCAGGTTCGCTAGAACCCTTAGAAGCCCCCTTGGCGTGGGTTCCACAGGAGGAGAAATGATGGCGTGGGCTGTCACGCAACCCTCAACATCGGTAACCACAAATTTCCGTGGACCTCATAGTGTTGAAACCCAGGACCTTGGATGTAATCCTAGGCATGGATTAGTTGTCAAAGTTTGAAGGAACATTGGTTATGCCGCATAAGTCTATTCTGCTCACCACCGGGCGAGAAGAGGATCAAATATGTAGCGACGCAGCCGGATGAAGAATCAGGTGCATTCCCTCACGGGAGTTGTTCGGGGAGGAAGTGCGATGGTGCAAGACTTTCCGATGTGTTTAGGAGAATTACTAGGAATGCCTTTGGGCGGGGACATTGAATTTCTGATCGAGTTATTGCGGCACAGCCCCAATATCCAAGAGACCTTACGGATGCCACGAATGAGTTGAAAGAGATCAAGGATCAAATAAATGAGTTATTGGAGAAAGGATATATTAAGTCGAGCTCATCACCTTGGGAGCCCAGTTCTTTTGGTAGAGAATAAGGATGGAAGCTTGAGGATGGTTGTGGATTATCGTGCATTGAGCAGAAGTAACCATCAAGAACAAGTACCCTCTGCCCATGATCAATGACTTGTTTGATCAGACTCGTTGGAGCCAAGGTATTCTCTAGATCGATCTTGATCGGGGTATCATCGATTGAAGATCCGTGAAAAGGATATACCCAAAACAGCATTCACTACCGGTATTGCTTATATGAGTATACCGTCATGTCATTTGGATTGACTAATGCTCCTGCATATTTCATGAATTTGATGAACAAGGTGTTCATGGAATATCTGGACAAGTTTGTCGTGGTGTTCATCGATGATATATTGATTTTCTCCAAGAGGCGAGGAAGAGCATAAGGAACATTTGCGTCTAGTTACGGAGAAACTTGAGAACTGTCGGTTGTATGCCAAGTTCAGCAAATGTGAATTTTGGCTGAAGGAAGTTGGATTCCTCGGACATGTTATTTCAGGAGAAGGAATAGCAGTTGATCCATAAGGTTGAATCAGTCACCGATTGGCGATCACCCACCTCGATCAAGGAGATCCGCGATTTCTCGGACTCGCGGATATTATCGGAGGTTCGTTGAGAACTTCGAAGATTGCCAAGCCCATGGTGAGCTGTTGAAGAAGGAAGCCAAGTATGTTTGGACCAGCGAATGTGAAGCCAGTTTTCAGGAATTGAAAAGCGGTTGGTCACAGCCCAGTGTTGATTTTGCGGACATACACAAGGAATACGGGTTTATTGGCGGCTTCTCGTCAAGGACTCGGAGGAGTACTCATGCGAGGAAGGAAAAGTTGTAGCTTATGCCTCCGGACAGCTCTGGCCTCATGAGATGAACTATACCACGCATGATTTGGAGTTAGCGGTTTGTAGTGCATGCACTCAAGACACAGAGACATTTCCTCATCGAAATCGTTGTGATGTCTACAGAGATCACAAGAGTTTGAAATATATCTTCCGTGAAGAATTGAACCTCGAGGCGGAGGAGATGGCTAGAGTTGATAAAGGACTATGACATGAGATTGCATTACCACCCGGTAAAGCTAATGTTGTAGCGAGATGCTTTGAGCCGTAAGAGTTATGTGAATACTCTTACAATGGAGAGATTACCCAGAGTTAGTCGATGACCTCGGAGATCTCGGCGGAGATAGTTCAAAAGGATTTGTTGCAACTCTGGAGTTCAGTCCACCTTGACCGAAAGGATTCGTGAAGCCAGTCGGACAAAGAAATTGATGAGATTAAGCAAAAGATGGATGAAGGAAAAGCTAAAGGATTCCGTAAGGATGAACAAGGGACTATATGGTTCGAGGATCGAATTTATGTGCCCAATGATCCGAGCTCAGGAAGCTAATTCTTGAGGAGGCTCATGATTCACGTACTCGATTCACCCGGCAACACCAAGATGTACACGGATTTGAAGCAAAGTTTACGGTGGGCGGTATGAAGAAGGATATTGCCAGTACGTGGCGTATCACGATGTTTGTCAGCGTGTAAAGGCAGAACATCGAGAAGCCAGCGAGGTTACTTCAACCTTTGCGATTCCGATTGGAAATGGGAGAAACTTGGTATGGATTTCATCAGGATTACCGAACCCGTTCAGGTTATGATTCTATCGGGTAGTGGTTGATCATTTGACTAAGGTAGCTCACTTCATTCCGTGAAGACTACCTATACCAGTGCCAAGTTGGCCAAGATATACATGACCAGGATTGTATATGTACATGGAGTTCGAGGAAAATCGTGTCAGATAGAGGCATGCGGTTTACCTCAAAGTTTTGGAAGCAGATTGCATGAAACTTTAGAGTGCGAGGCTGGAATTGATACAGCTTTTCATCCATGAGACGAGATGGAGCCAGACCGAGAGAGTCAACCAGATTACGGAGGACATGTTGAAAGCTTGTGTGCTAGACTATAGGTCTTTGGGATGATAATTTTCCGTGCTTGAGTTCTCATACAACAGCGATTATCAATCCGGTTTGAAGATGGCCCCTTTCGAGCTCTATCACGGAAGGAGGTGCGAACACCATTTCTATGGGATAGTGTTGGAGATCGATCACTTTTCGGTTTCCGATCTTATCAAGAGTTCGAAGAGAAGTCAAGCTGATTCGAGACAGGCTCAAGATATAGCACAGTCAAGAGCGAAGAGTTATGCCGACAGATGCGCAAGGAAGTGACTTACGAAGTGGGAGACCGAGCATATCTTCGTGTGTCTCACTTCGTGGAATCAAGAGGTTTGGTGTCAAGGAGAGTTAGCACCCGATTCATTGGCCCTACAAAATCCTCGAGCGTCGTGGAGAAGTTACGCATACAAGTTGGAATTACGGAAGGATTATGCGGAGTTCATGATGTCTTCCATGTTTCTCGGTGAAGAAGTGTCATGCCGACATGGCGATGTTCCGTTGAGAGACACAGTGCCCCTAGAGGCCATACTGACAGCGGTGATCGACTTACAAGGAGAAACCGTCCGAATTCTCGAGGCGCAGCGAGAGTCACCCTTGAGCAAGGTCATCAAATTTTGCAAGGTCTTTGTGGAGTCCTCACAGGAAGAAGAAGCCACACAGAAGCGAAGAAGACCTTCTTGAGACCACCCTTACCTATTGCTAGCCAACCCGAATCTCGAGTGAGATTCATCTTAAGATGGTAGGTTTGTAACATCCCAAATTTCCTATTTGGAATGTTTTACAATTATAGCTAAGCATCCTATGCATCCTGTTTGAATTTGAATGCCATTTGAAGTTTGAGAGAATTTTGAGTTTTGAATTTGAATTTCAAACTTTGGCAAGTGGGAAACATTTCAAAAACTAAGCACGATAAATACTAGATCAAAAGTATGAGAGGAGCAAACATGACACTCCAAAATATCGGAGAAAACAATGCCCAAAGATTTGGATTCAAATCTGAATTTTATTTAATTTGAAAAAAAATGGATTTTTATAAAGTTTGGATTTTGCCTTTGGAAAAATGTTCAAATGAAGGAATATTCCTGATCATTTTGGTATGTATATACCCTATATAAAATATTTATAGATATTGTTTTATTTCTGTTTTGTTTTATAATAAAAAGTTTTAAAGAAAAACCCCAGTATAACCACCCCAGGCCCGAGGCCAGTGCGCCACCCCCTGGCCCGACTTTGTGCCCAGTAGCGCCCATTAGCCCAATGCCCGGCCAGTAGCCAACCCGAGCCAGCTCATCCCCCCCCGCCCCCACCCGAATCCCTAGGCCTCGGCCACCCTCTCGCCCCCTCCTTTTATCTCTCAACCCGTGGGCCCGCCCATCTTCTTCCCCTCGCATGCGCCCACCTCATGGGAGATCATGGGATCCCGAAGATCAGGATCCCGATCGACCCAAGCCTTGAGGGCCACAGCTATAAAAGCCGAGACCTCGCTTTTATTTCCCCCTAGCCTCGCGGAGCCCTCTCCCTCTCTCTCCGACACAGGCGGAGACCCGGGCTCGCTACGCCCGCCAAAATCGCCGCCGTCGGCGCCCTACCCCTCCCGACCACCCCGACCCACGAACCCACTCCCGGCCTCCCGCACCCGCCGGCGACTCCCGGACCTCACTGGCCTTTCGAAGCCCCGACACTCTCTCTCCCGCCCGCCCGCCGTCATCGGACTCCGATGCGTGTCGGGATCACCCTCCCGTCCGATCTAAATCAACGGCCCGATTAGAACCCCGAAGAAATATGATTTATTAAGAACACGGCCGGTTCGTAAGGTTTATTAGTTAGGGTTTTAGTCAATTAGCGGCCGTTTTTAGTTTTAACCCGAGGCCCATTTAGACTAAATCACGCTCGAGACGATATATAGGCCCATTAGGCCTTTTTCTTTTATTTTGATTTTACATTTTAGCAGAATAGTTTCTATTTTCAAAATTTGATATCTTTTATTCTGTTTATTATTTTAGATGATTCTTTTTTGTTGGATTGCAAATTTTATGTAGTTTCTGTAGAATATATATTTAGCTATGTTAAAAATAATTAAAAATGCTTAAATTTAGTTTTAGTCAGAATAGTAAATCTGCTATAACTTGAGTTAGAAAAATTATTTTGCATGATTCTTTTTTACTAACTTTATTTTGTCATTGCCAAACCCTAGAAATTAACTTGGGTATTTTAGGATTAATAAATAATTAGTTTTAAGCAGAATCCTATTAATCCTAATTAATTAACTAGTTCCTGTTTTCCTATTAAATTAATTAGTAAATTAATTTATTTTTAACTTGTGATTGGTTATTCTAGGTTAGTTTCTGTCATTCTAGTAGATGAACTTTTATTTATAATTAATAAAAGTTTTAATTTATTTTTTCTTAATAGAAATTGGATTAGGCCTAAAATGAGTTTTATAATAGCCTTTTTATTAATTCTTTTTGCTCCTAGTTGCTTAGTGAAACCTTTTCTGTTAAGTTAACTTAAAATCATGATTAGGTTATATTAAGGAATTTTTGTCATATAAAAACTATTTTAGTTATTGTTTGGAGTAGGGAAAAACTTTGAATTGGTTTCTTTGAGTTTTTCTTTTGGATTTAGTTTTAGTTGTTTTGTTGTGTTATGTTACTTTTGTTATGTTGTATGATCCTCTTGCTTTGTGCTTATTGTGTTATTGTTTGTCTCGGTAGAGTTTCAGGAGTCTGAAGCTTGCTACTCTGACTCTTTAGCTTCGAGGATCATCGGTGAGACAAGTTTTGATCATGTTATTTCTATACCTATGTTTTTGTGCATTAGTAGTTGTCACCACCCCATG
>JAHIAM010000640.1:0-24005 GCA_021605205.1 Aegilops longissima
AAACCCGCTGCAGGCCATGAGCGAGCAAGTATGGTACCCCATTCCCGAACACCGGCAGTAGCCCGGGCCCAAAGCGGCGCTGGACTTGGCTTAGCGAGAGAGAAGCAAAGGGGCAAGTCTGAGCGTCGTAGCCCCTAACGGCCTGCTGGCCTTAGGCGCAGCGTGCGGTTGATTGGGCGTGGGCGCCTTAGCAGCTGGCGAATCGACAAAAAAGCGGCAGCCGTATAAACTGCCTCCTTTGCCTTCTCGATCATTGCGAGATCCCTTTCTTGCGCCTTTCCTTCACCTTCCGAAATCTCGGATCTACTTGACCGCGTGCCCTAGCAAGACATGGGCCTCGCCGGACCCGTCCGGGCTTGGTACTCACCGCCTTGGACTCCCGAACATGTCGGAGAAAGGGCCTTGCCCGGCGCGCCGGATAGCCATGGCGCAAAGGCAGCAACAGAGGCAGCGGTGCTCGGGGCTGGCTCCACCCTTCCGAGGACCAAGAAGCACCTTCTATCCGCTCTTCGTGGCGCCATTGCTGCCGATCTGGTGCCTCCCTTTTCTAAGTTCTTCTTTTACATCCTCCGCCATTACAAGCGCAAGCTCTGCACCTCCACCCCAACTCTGTTCTTCTTACAGCGATCTTCGCCTACTATTGTGAAGCTCATGTGGGGTGCAGCCCTCGATGGCCTGCTGCGCCACTACTTCTACCTCCGGGTCTCGCGGGCCCATCTCGGCGTGTCTGAGCTTTATCGCGTGATAGCAGCTCAACGCCATCTCGAAGCCGGGAAGAGGATTGAGGGCTTCGAGGAGCAAGTGGGTCATGGTAGCCTTTAGGCGCATCCATCCTCGGCTGATTCTGCCCTACAGCCACGCCCACCGATGATTGGTCTCGCCTTGAGACTCGTGGATCTCGTGAGGCGATCTTGAAGAGAAGATGAGCGGACTGTGGCGGGCAACATGGCGGCAAGCGAAGCTGATCGGGTATCGCTCTGAGGGAGTTTACGGAGCACCGGGTGGCCCCTTCGTCGATGCTTCGCCATTGTGGAGGCCTCGCCCGAGCCCGTAGTCTTGGCAGGCGAAGATCTGGTCGCGGTCCTCCAATCTTTGGTTGGGGGAGGCGTGGCGAGGCTGGGCGCTCCTGTACCCTGTTCGCCGAGATGATTGGGGCAGGTGGTGGACTCCATGCCCGTTTTCAATGGGGGCGGGCTGTGCCTTGGAGTTCGAGGACCAGCGGCCACGACAGCAGTGAGCGTGTCCTCCGCGACTCCAGCGAGAGGAGGAACAAGAGGAGGCGGGGAGAGGGCACGACTCGGGCGGCAAAGGAGAGTCGAGCGCCCCTCCCGGCGCAGGTCAGCGCTCTCCGCCTCGTGCCGAGCAACAATGAGGATGGCGATGGCCAGGCGGCAAGAGCTTGCCCCTGATCTAGAAGAAGGACGGGGCGGGGCTGGTCCCAGGTCTACCCGGCTCAGGCGACCTGCAGATCGCCTCCTGCTCCCGAGCCTCTTGAGGCTGATCCTGTAACCCGGCTCTCGGGCTTCAAGTTTGGTCGGAGATTGCTCGAGCCTTTTGATATCTGTATTCCTTGGCTGGGCGGCGCTGCGGCGAAGAAGGTGAAGGGCTCCTGAGGGCTTCGTCCCGAAGGCAGTCTCCGTCCATGAAAAGAAAGGTAGCGGCAAGACACGGGCCTCTCCTACCGGTCATCCTCATGAGCCTGGCGGAGCTAGGCTGAGGCGAGATCAGCCCCCCCATGCCCAGCGACTCCGAGTATCCTTGCACGATGCCACTTGCGCTTGTTGTCCGAGGCGCGAAGGTCCGCCTCAAGATGTCGTGATTACGCTGCGTCCTCTCCTCCTACTCCACCAAGCTCTTGTCTCTCCGAGCTCCTCCGCTGTCTGGATCGTCTTTGCTGCTGAGCCTGGACGGCTGCGGCAAAAGATCTTCTAAGCGCCGACCCTTAGTGCCGGGGCGCTGGAGCTGGCCTCCGGCTGGGTTCGCTCGATGCTTGATTCGGCGGCGCTGGTTCAGGCATGCGGCTTGCGACGAGGAAAGCAGGCCATCCTTGGGGCAAAAGGCCGCTCATGGCGCTGCCTTGGGGAGAGGTAGCCGATGTCGAGGTCATTGCAAAACCTTTGGAGAAGCGAGCTGCGGGCAGCGTGACCAGCTTGCCAAGGAGGCCGCTTTCACCAGACAAGGAGGAAGACATGAAGGCTCGCGTGGCGTCGCCAGGACCGGGATGCCAAGCAACCGGCGTCACGACCGCTTGGGTGCGCTAGGCAGGAGTTGGAGGCGAAGAGATTCGAGGCTGGGCGACAGGCGCTGGTCCTCACCGAGGACAGCGTGGCCTCCAGCGGAGATGGAGGCAAAGGCTAGCACCTTCTTGAGGTCGCTTCTGACGGTGGCACAGAAAGCCAGCTGGCGCCGGGGCAGCTGCCTGGCTGCTTCCCTTCTTGGTCGCGCCCTGAAGATGTCACCCTTGGCCTTGGCCCCGGGAGGCGGCGCGTGTCTGTCTTCTGCAGGCGACCGCGTCCTTACCCATGTCTACCTTGGCGACCCGGCGTCGACCTTGATAACCTCTTTGGAGCCCGTGGCGGCGAGCTTCTTGCTCCATTCTGAGGCCGTGAAGAATTCGGCGGAGGCTCTTGGCAGTTCAGGGCCTTGACACCAAGCGAAGCGAGCCTTTGCCGATCCACGAGGCTTCAGCGGCGAACCCGTAGCGCAGCTCCGCCGCCAACAAGTGACTCCTTTGTGGCTCTGCCACCTTTCAGCTCTGCAACATGCATCATGCCTCGGGAGGCATTTAAACTTCGCTTGGCATTGTAGAAAACAGTTATGGACTGTAATATTTGCTTTTAATTCCTTGATATTTGCGCTTTTCCTTCCTACTTGCTTATGTTACTGCGTGAGCCCATTGCCTTGCTCTACTCGGCCGCCGTTAGCCCGACCCGAAGCAGGGGCGGGACCAAGGGTGAGGGCTACGTGACAAGTTAGGCTCTGAGTCGCGATGTTCGAGGAGTCCCCTTAGAAGCCTGAATAGCAAGTAGGGAGGTGAGATGTATGGGTGAATTTACCATTCTAAGTCTGCGAGCCGGCCCAGCATACCTCAGCCGCGTTAGCCTTCCGGAACTAAGGGGTGAGGGGCTCGTGACGATTAGGCTCTGGTCGCGATGCTCGAGAGTCCCCTTAACGTTCAAATGGCTGCATACCTTGCTCCGCTCAAGGAGGGACATGCGGCGAAACCGGCCCGAGGGCTGGCTGGAGTGGCGTCGTGCAGGCGTGACCCAGGCGTAGCCCGTGCCCATCCTCGCGGCACTCCAGGGAGGCATTGCGATGAGGCGGACATTGAGCTCTGGGCTCTCTGTGGTTGATCGGCGGGGGCCACCCTCGATTATTTATCACCAGCGGAGCATAAGCGCTTCCGTATGTGTGGGCATAGCGCTCCTCGGCGGTGTCGTCAACCAGCGCGAACATGGTGCTTCCAGTGCGTGGGAGGGCTCCCCATCCGGGAGGAGCCCAGGCGTGTACAACCCATACGACACGTGGCACAGCACGGTAGGGCTGACGAGGTGTGTATCTGGGCACCGTGAGCCAGCGTGGGACTCACGGGGCCCTACCTCAAGCGGAGTTCGCTGGCAACTGAGCCTTAACTTGTGATGTGTTCCTGCAAATTTGGTTGAATCCGGCGCTCTCGTCCTCGGGTCCGACCCTCGGCGGGTCTCGGCCGTCATTTGGTATGCGGTCGCGATGCCGTGGGAAGGCAGGCGGTGAGGCTGGAGAGCGGTGGGAGCCCATGGTCGTGATGCTCGGTACCCCCTTTAGCGTGCAAGCGGCCGACATGAAGGAAGAAGGGGTGTCGTGGGCGCGCGCAAATAACAATCATGATGGGTCAAGCGCTGGCGAATAAGCATAAGAGGGTACATGCCGCTGAGTCTGGCCCGAGTGGCTTGGGGATGATGCAGCCGGCGCCCCAATAAAGTAAGCTAGGAATATGAAACAAAGGATACCTGCTTTGGAGGGGACGGACCCACAGCGGCACAGGAATGATGCAGCCACAGGCGCTCCGGTGGAAATGAAACTTGAAGGATGTCACCTAATAGCGTTGAAGGCGAAGGGGAGGTGGAGTAGCGGGCGTCGTGGGGCTGTGGAAGCCGATCTTCCACGAGCCCCAGGCCAGGGAGCCTCGGGAGGCTGCGCGGGCAGTGGCTCTCTGGACCATCTCCATCTCCGCCGAGGACTGCGGAGCAGCCTGGCCTCTTGAGCCTCAGGATGCTCCTCGGGAGGCTGGCGTGTAGCAGCCACGTTGACCGCCCGTAAGGCATCTGAGCCTTGGTGTAGGGTGGACCTTCCACAGGCGCCCCCCAGCGTGAGGGCAGGCGCTCTTGAGGCGGCTCGGTTGAGCCACCAGTATGTCGATCTGAGAGGCGCAGCCCACCATCCTCGCTGGATGGGGAGCTACTTCAGTTCGGGTTCAGCCGGACCCTCTGAGTTGAACTCTGGGGTGCTGCGGAGATCTCACCCCTACCTACTGCACCTCGTGCCGCCTCGCAAGAGATCTAAACTACCAAAGAGCTACACAAGAGACACAAGGTTTATCTTTGGTTCGGGCCACCATTGTGGTGTAACACCCTACTCCGGTGTGTGGTGTGGTGGATTGCCTCTTGGGCGATGATGAACAATATAAAGGAAAAACAGCTGTAACACCGGATGTAACTTTCCATATTTGTAACTCAACTCTTGCCATTTTCGGCATTGTGATATGATATTCCCTCCGTGGTTGGGTTTTCTTCATTTTGCATTTTTCCATGTCATGCATTTTATATCATGTCATCATGTGCATTCATTTGCATACATGTTAGTCTCATGATTAGAGCATTTTTCCGTTGTCCGTTTTGCAATTCGGCACTCCTATGTTCCCCGGCGTCCCCTTTTACGTTTTTCGTGGCGGGTACTAAACTTTTCGGAATGGACGAGGTTTGTCAAGTGGCCTTGGTATACCACGGTGAACCACGGTCAAGTTTGGTCATTTGGAGCTCGTTTGGTACTCAGCAGTTAACGCACTCTCGCAAAGGCCTCTTTTAAGTTGCAGCCCAACACCCTCAAAATAGTCCAATAACCCATCTAAGTCACTTCCATGCTCTCCGTCGTTCGATCGCGATCGTGTGGTAGCTTCACCTCATTTGGACTCTCCTAGCTCCCTCTATGCCTATATATACACCCCAATTCCGTCCGGATCAAACCTAGGCGTTTTCCCTCACCCGCCACCGGACACGTCCGGCCTGGCGGACACGTCCCGATCGCCATGCCGCCCGCCAGTGTACGCCGCCCTCGCCCGTACCCAGCGCCGCATTGCCGACCCGAACCCGCCGCCCGGCCCCATGGTGTCCGTCCTCCACCGCCGCCGCCCCTTCGCCCCGCACGGCCGCGCGCGCCGAAGCAGCGCCGTGACCTCGATCGCCCGCCGCCTTCGCCGCCCCGCCGCCGCCGTCGCCCGCCTCCTTGGCCCGCCTCGTCGGCCCCGCCTCGCCAAATCGTCGCCCGGCGGCGCCGCCGCGCCGCCCGGCCACCGGCGCCCGGCCGACCTCGGCCCCTCGCCCGCCAGCGCCTTGCGCCGCCGCCTGATCTCGGCGGATCTGAGATCCGAGTCCCGGGCGGTTGACTTTTTCCCCTCCCCCCGAATCCTCTAAGTCTTAATTCTGTGTTAATTTGTGGCATTTTCAACGCATCATAAATTTGCACCTGTAGCTCCGTTTCGTGCGTGTAATATGTCAAAATGTTCATCTCGAAGAGTAGATCATTTCACTCATTGCATCATTTTCATTTGAGCTCATCTTGATGCCCGAAATGTTGTTAGAAGGAGGCTATGTGATGTTAGTTTCTGTTTCTTAAGAAGATGCACTTTGTCATTTTGCTATGATTGATGTGTGCACCCTATGAATTTGAGTCCTACATGTGTTTTGTAATATGCCATGCCATCTTTCCAGGGGTGTATGCCATGTATTTTTGTGATCTATGTGGTGACTAGCACAAGCATGCAAACTAGGCTTCTGATGTTCTTGTTTTCAGCCTTGTTTTCTTGATATTTTGATGCCATGTTAACTTGATGCTACCGAGAGATACATGCATATTTTGAGATACTTCATAAGGATGTTTTGAACATATGGTTATTATCTATCCATCCATGCCTTTGTTTGCAATTATGGAGTGCCATAGCTTGAGTCAATCGAGCTCTACTTTTGCTACAAAATGTTTCTGGCAGATTGTTTACATGTTATTCAATTTTGCCAAGGTTGTTGTGGTTGATCCGTGTATGCTATGATGTTGTTCTTGCCATGTATGTCTTCTATGCCATGTCTTCTTGATGTATGTATGCTTAGTTTATCATGAAAGGCTCTGTAGTGAGTGCTTTGAGCTCTTAAACATGCCTACTTGTTATCTGTTTTGACATGCCTGTTCTGAATCATTAGCGAAACTTGCGATATTGACATGGTTGTTACTATATTTTGTGATCCTTTTGGCTTATGGTCAGTAAGGGACTTTTGTTCTATGCTTTGAGTAGATTCATGCCATGCCATGTTTTGCTATTATAAGTTCCTGTAGCATGCTGTTTTCTTGCTCTGAACATTGCTACTGATGCTGTTTTGCCATGTTAGGTAATTTCACTAAGTCTGAAGCTGATATGTTTTGCACTTTTGCCATGCTTGTTTGAACCTGTTATGATGTGATTTAGCCGTAGCTCAGTGTTCATCTTTTGTCAAGCATCTTGAGTAGATCACTGCCATATGCTTTGTTGGTACGTTTGGATGCAGTAGCTTAATTTCTTGTTGCTTGCTAAGTGGTATCATCTTTGTTAATGGCAGATTTGTGCCATTCTTGTTTTGCTTGTCATTTGCAAACCGTGCATCCGATTCGGTGATCTTTATATCGATTTCAGCGAAATCATCTCATCTTTCAGCGGCATACTTGGTTTGCCAAGTTGATGCCTGGTTCATCATTTTCCTTCGGATGCGCATCGCATTGCATATCACATCTAGCATATCATGTCATGTTTTGCATCATGTTGCTTGTGCATTGCCGTGATTTATTATGGTTCCTTTGTTTGTGTTCTTGCTTTGGGTAGAGCGGGAGGCGAGTGCGTGAGCGAGGAACCTGTTGAAACGCTTACGAGGATCAAGCTTTCGACAACTCTGAGAACATTGCGAGCAAGATGACCATACCCTCGAAATCACTTCTATCTTTGCTATGCTAGTTGCCGCTCTTTTGCTATGCCTATGCTCGATGCCTATCACTTGCTTATCATGCCACCCATATTGCCATGTCAGCCCTAACCATCCTTTCCTAGCAAACCGTTGATTGGCTATGTTACCGCTTTGCTCAGCCCTCTTATAGCGTTGCTAGTTGCGGTGAAGATGAAGTTTGTTCCTTGTTGGAACATGGAGATGTTGTTCCTTGTTGGAACATGTTTACTTATTGAGGATATCACAATATATCTGCTATAATTAATGCATCTATATACTTGGTAAAGGGTGGAAGGCTCGGCCTTATGCACGGTGTTTTGTTCCTCTTGCCACCTAGTTTCCGTCATACGGTGTTATGTTCCTTGATTTAGCGTTCCTTACGGTTGGGTGATTTATGGGACCCCCTTGACAGTTCGCTTTGAATAAGACTCCTCCGGCAAGGCCCAACTTTGGTTTTACCATTTGCCACCTAAGCCTTTTTCCCGGGTTTTCGCGAGCCAGGGTCATCTTTATTTAACCCCGGGCCAATGCTCCTTGGCGTTGGTCCAACCTAAACCACTGCGGTGCCCCGAGGCAACTTAGGGCATCTTGGTTACTCGTCGTCTGCTCATCCGGTGTGCCACGAGAGCGAGATATGTGCAGCTCCTATCGGGTTGTCGGCACATTCGGTGGCTTCTTTGGTCTTGTTTATTCTTTGTCGAAATGTCTTGTAGTCAGGATTCGAGATTGATCGGGTCTTCGGTGAAGAATATCCTCCGTTGACCGTGAGAGCTTATAATGGGCTAAGTTGGGACACCCTGCGGTATTATCTTTGAAAGCCGTGCCCGCGGTTATGAGGCAGATGGGAATTTGTTAATGTCGGTTGTAGAAAACCGAAGTTGACCTTAATTAAAATACACATCAACGCGTGTGTAACCGTGATGGTCTCTTCTCGTGAGTCAGGGAAGTGAACACGATGTTGGAGTTATGTCGGCGTAAGTAGTTCAGGATCACTTCTTGATCGCTACTAGCTTCACGACCGTGCTTTGCTCCTCTTCTCGCTCTCTTTTGCGAATGTAGCCACCATATATGCTAGTAAACTTGCTGCAGCTCCACCTCACAACTCTGTCCTTCCTATAAGCTTAAATAGTCTTGATCTCATGGTGTGAGATTCTTTGAGTCCCGTGACTCACAGATTCTACCAAAGCGTTTGCGAGTGCGATGATGCGGTCAGGTGATGCAGCAGAGCTCAAGTGGGAGTTCGACGAGGGCATGGTCGTTACTATGTGTCTTTTCACGATGATCGATGAGTGGAGCCAGTTGGGACGATCGGGGATCTGTGTAGCATTTGGGGTATCTTCTTTTATTTTGGTTCCGTAGTGGACCTTGAGTGTACTCTGAATGATGGATGTTTATTTATGTATTGTGTGAAGTGGCGATTTGTAAGCCAACTATGTATCTCTTTCCTTATGTATTACATGGGTTGTGTGAAGATTACCTCACTTGCGACATTGCTTTCAATGCGGTTATGCCTCTAAGTTGTGCCCGACACGTGGGAGATATAGCCGCATCGAGGCGTTACAAGTTGGTAATCAGAGCCTTCCCGACTTAGGAGCCCCTACTTGATTGTTTCTTTGGCGTTGTTGAGTCTAGAACGGAAAATGTTTTGAGTCTTAGGATTATATATATCGAGAGTAGGATTCTTTTTACTCCCAGGTCCTTAAATCGCTCTGGTGAGGTCTCTGGCGTAGAAGTTTTGACTCTCCTCTCCTCAAATTTCACTAAAAAATTTTAGGATCACTTGGTATCTTGGGATCGTTCGATGGTTTTGTGGCGAGAACATTGTTCTTGGTGCCTCGACATTTAGGGGTTGTGGCGGTGTCCGGGGAGTTGAGCTCGAGGTGTTGTCGTCACAATTTTATCGTTGCGATTCTGGAATACGAGATTTGCCGACATCGAAATCTCTTTTGTGCGATTGTTGGTGAGATAACCCGATAACCCGATCTTTGGGCGAGCTCGGGAGTATTGCCATGACTTGTATAACGGATGCTTTTGAAGGTCGAGGTACCACGATTTCGAAGGTTTCTTGGTTATGTGTTGACGGATGGATCTGACTGGATCTAGGTATTGTTAGTTTGGGTGATATATTTTGTGTCCTATGTCCCCAACACCAGTTGCATAACGAGAAAGTTTGGGAGTTTATAGGTGGGATTCAAGTGGCTCTTAGCAATTCTTCCCAGATATTTGGTTCGTGATTGGGTAATCCTTACCACTTATTTGTTCGATCGTACCTTGTTTATTTTTTCTTCAACCCTTAATCAAGTGGCTTCTCACCTTAATGGGCGTGTGATGTTAACTTTGGAATTCATTCGTTCATCATTGTTGAATGTTTATTGTGAAGACTATATGTTGCAATTTCTATCCGTTGATTCTACTTGTCTATCTGTCTATCAAAGTGCTAACGGATGTCACCCTCTTGAGGATGGCTCATGTAGCGTCGAATCCGGAGCGAAATGATGGGAATCGATCGAACCCTCCACCTCCACCTCCGCCTCCGGAGGCTTGACAACTATCATGGCAGCCACCAATGCCAATGCTCGAGATGATTTTGCAGCTCTTGCAAGAAGCGTACTCAAGGACAAAGCAATCGAAATCAAGGTCAAGGCAACAACCAGCCGCACTTTGCTACTCTCGATCGGTTCCTCGCTAATCAGCGAAGTCTTTCGGTTTACGTAGCCGAGGCCCGCGAGGCGGACGATTGGCTTGTGGACATCTGCAAGCATTTTGAATGTAGCAATGTCGGACACGAGGACTTTGTCAAGTTTGCATCGTTTCAACTCAAGGACCAAGCTGCTTTGAGTGGTACCGACAATACAAAGATTCGAGAGGAGGTCGTGTCATTACAGGATGAGTTCATGAGACTTGAGCTCACCACATTAGAAAAGTGTTGTTGAGAGCAAGCGTGAGGAGTTCCGCAATCTCAAGCAAGGCAACATGTACGTGTATCAATACAATATCCAGTTCGAAGCTTCGCTCGCTTTGCTAAGCAAGGCGTCCACGATGAAAAGAGTATGATCTATCAATTCGAGAGGTGGTCTCGAGAAGATCGCAATTAGCTCTTGTGCTTTTGAGCGGAAAAGTATGATGAATTCTACAACATGGCCTTTGAAGCAAGAAGCTGCCCAGCTCAAATGTGAGGCTTCTAAGAAGAGAATCGGGGATGCGATTCGGTCTTCTTCTTCCTCTCAAGTGGCAGCTAAGCAGCGAAGTTCTACCTTCCTCCTCCTCCGTTCCGTCGGCCTTATCGTGAGAAGAACTCAGGTGGTCGTGGATCTTCCCACCCGCCCAACCCGAGCTATCGAGAACAAGTCAAATTCTCAAGCTCCAAGGTCAAGTGCTCCTTACCACCGTCCGCTCTCGGTGACTTGCAACAAATGTCGTGCGAAAAGGTCACTATCGAACAAGTGCTTCAACCAAAGGCGCCTTCCGCCTCCTCACTGTGAAATCTTCCGGCAATGCGGTGGTCAAGCATAATCCAAAGCATGCCAAGGTGAATATGATGAATGCAGCTCAAGCGGAGAATCTTGATGTGATAATGGGTAATCTCTCGATTAATGATATTCTGCAAAAGTCTTATTTGATCTTGGTGCATCGCTTTCTTTCATTTCGAGACCTTTTGTTGCCAAGCATGAGTTGGTGACGGAAAAAGATTCCTATTCCGTTGAAGATTGTGTCCCGGGCAAGCAAATGACTTCTCGAGTTTTGGTTCGAATGTCGGTATCAAGATTGGCGATTATAGATTTCGGCTAAACCAATTGTCCTTGGTGACTCGGATATTGATCTTATTCTCGGGATGGACTGGCTTTCTCGCACAAAGCTCGGCTTGATTGTGCTGCGGGGAAATTCAATTGACTCACTCTTCTAATGATGTGATCATCTATGCGCTCGTGATGAAACCATTGGTTGTTTTCTCTCAATGAGAAGGCGAATTGGATGCTATCTCTCGATTCGATCGTTTGTGAGTACCAAGATGTCTTTCGGAAGAGCTTGGGTATGCCTCCTCATCGGCGATTGAGTTCGTTATCGATCTTGAGCACGGCCTTGAACCCGTTTGCAAGCGTCCATACAAGCTTGGACTGATGAGCTGAAGGAATTGAAGAAGCAGCTCGATGAACAAGAGCGTCTGGGTTTGATCGGACCGAGTTCATCTCCTTGGGGTTGTGGTGTTCTTTTTGTCCGGAAGAAGGATGGCGCGGACCGACTTTCGTCGATTACCGTCCATTGAATAAGAAGACAATCAAGAACAAGTATCCACTTCCCAACATCAATGAGCTTTTCGAGCAACTCAAAGGTGCTAAAGTGTTCTCAAGCTTGACCTTCCGTTATGGGTTATCATCAGATTCGCATTCGTGAACAAGATATTCCCAAGACGGCATTGAGAACAAGCTTTGGTTCTTATGAATATCTTGTCATGTCTTTCGGCCTTGTCAATGCTCCTCCAACATTCTCTCGGATGATGAACTTCATATTCAACCCTACACCAATGAATTCGTCTTGGTCTATCTTGATGATATTTTGGTCTTCTCCAAGAATAAGAAGGATCATGCCAAACATTTGCGATTGGTGCTAGACAAGCTCGAGAGTATCAATTCTATGCTAAGTTCTCCAAATGTGAATTTTGGCTTGATGAAGTGCTTTATCTTGGTCATATCATCTCCGCCAAGGGCATCGCTGTTAATCCAGAAGGTGTCATGATTGTGAATTAGGAACCTCCTCGGAATGTCAAGCAGCTCCATGATTTTCTTGGTCTTGCAAGCTATTGCGAAGATTCGTTGAGAACTTCTCCAAGATTGCAAAGCCTCTTTCCAACCTCCTCGAAGCATGTGAAGTATATACGGTCTCCCAGTGTGGCGTTGCTTTCAATACTCTCAAAGAGAAACTCGTCACAGCTCTGTCTTGACTCCTCTGATGAATCCAAGCCATTCAAAGTTTTACGTGATGCTTCTCTTCAAGGTCTCGGTCTTGTGTTAATGCAAGAGAAGAGGTTGTGGCCTATACCTCTAGTCAAGCTGAAGCCCAGAAAAAGAACTACCCACTCACGATCTTGAGTTGGCGGGTTGTCCATGCATTGATAACATGGAGACATCTCTTGTTGGGAAGGAAAGTGGACATTTTCACCGATCACAAGAGTCTCAAGTATATCTTCCTCAACCCAACCTCAACCTCGAGGCAGACTCGATGGGTGAAATGATTCAAGAGTACAACCCAAGTATTGAATATACTCAAGGCAAGGCCAATGTCATTGCAGATGCTTTGAGCGGGAGGCTTCTTGCAGCAGTTTAATCCTCAAGCCCTTCAACGGATCTCTGTGAAGCTTTCCATAAGCTGAATCTTCAAGTTGTTCCTCAAGGCTTTCTTGCCAACCTCATAGTCTCTCCTACTTTGGAAGATCAGATTCGTGAGGCTCAACTCCTGGATACCATGGTGAAAAAGGTGAAGCGTGGTATCGACAAGGGCATTCAAGTACAAGTGCTTCCACATTGATGACAAAGATACTCTTTTCTTTGAGGACGGATTGTGGTTCCTAAGGGTGATCGATAAAAGTCATTATGAGCGAGGCACAAAATTCGCTTCTATCCATTCATCACGGAAATGCGAAGATGTACCATGACCTCAAGCTGTCATATTGGTGGACTCGAATGAGGCGGAAATTGCTCAATTCGTGAATGAGTGTGATGTCTGCGAGAAGAGTGAAAGCGAACACCAACGACCAGCTGGTCTCCTCCAACCTCTTGCTATTCGAATGGAAGTTTGATCATATTGAGATGGACTTATTGATTGGTTTCCAAAGTCAAGCGTGGAAATGATGCTATCTTCGTTGTCATTGACAAGCTTACTAAAGTGGCTCATTTTCTTCCTATCAAAGAATCCATCACAACAGCTCGGTTGGCGAGCTATACACATCGAGGATTGTCTCCTTGCGGCATTCCACAAGTGATCTCTTGGACCGTGGCAGCATCTTTACCTCCAAGTTTTGGGATTCTTTTGAAGGCCATAGGCACCAACATTCGTTTAGCACAGCTTTCCATCCTCAAACAAGTGGCCAAGTCGAGAGAGTAAATCAAATCCTTGAAGATATGCTCGGGGCTTGTGTCATTTCCTTGATATGAAGTGGGAAGATTGTCTTCCATATGCGAGTTCTCCTACAACAACAGCTTCCAAGCGAGTTGGGCGAGGCCCCATTCGAAATTCTCTATGGCGAGAAAGTGCCGTACTCCTCTCAATTGGTCGAGGACGGTGAACGCCAACTTCTTGGCAATGACTTGATCCACGAAGCGGAAGAAATGTGCAAAGTCATTAGTGAGAATCTCAAAGCAGCATAATCGCGCGGAAAACTATTATGATGATAAGCACCGTGATGTGGCTTTTGAAATCGGAGACCATGTCTACCTCGCGTCTCTCAATGAAAGGCACTCGTCAACCCGGTATCAAAGGAAGCTTGCCCCTAGATCGTGGGTCCTTTCAAGATCATTGGCAAAAGCGATCTAGCCTATCAACGAGCTTCGTCCAACTTGGCGAATGCGCGATGTGTTTCATGTGTCACAACCGCCAAGTGCTTCAAGACTCTGAGCACTATCAACCCGAAGAGATTGACCTTCAAGAAGATCTCTCTTATCATGAGCACCCGTTGCTATTCTTGAAGAAGCCGGCGCAAGACTACGCAACAAGTCAATCAAATTCCTGAAAGTGAAGTGGTCACACCATTCCGGCCGTGAAGCCACACAGGGCGCGAGGATCACCTCCGTTCGAATATCGAGTTCTTTCAGGTCCTAGATCTGGGGCGAGATCCTCTTGTAGTGGTGGAGTGTTGTAACACCCGGATGTAACTTTCCATATTTGTAACTCAACTCTTGCCATTTCGGCATTGTGATATGATATTCCCTCCGTGGTTGGGTTTTCTTCATTTTGCATTTTGTCCATGTCATGCATTTTATATCATGTCATCATGTGCATCGCATTTGCATACGTGTTAGTCTCATGATTCGAGCATTTTCCGTTGTCCGTTTTGCAATCCGGCACTCCTATGTTCCCGGCGTCCCTTTTACGTTTTTCCGTGGCGGGTACTAAACTTTCTCGGAATGGACGAGGTTTGTCAAGTGGCCTTGGTATACCACGGTAGACCACGGTCAAGTTTGGTCATTTGGAGCTCGTTTGGTACTCAGCAGTTAACCGCACTCTCATAAAGGCCTCTTTTAAGTTGCAGCCCAACACCCTCAAAATAGTCCAATAACCCATCTAAGTCACTTCCATGCTCTCCGTCGTTCGATCACGATCGTGTGGTAAAGCTACACCTCATTTGGACTCTCCTAGCTCCCTCTATGCCTATATATACCCCCCATTCCAAATCCGGATCAAACCCTAGCGTTTTCCCCTCGCGCCACCGGACACGTCCGTAGCGACCCGGACACGTCCCGCCGTCGCCCGCCGCCCGCCACGTGTACGCCGCCACTCGCCCGACCAGCAGCGCGCCGCCCGCCCGACCCGAACCCGCCGCCCCCCAGCAGTCCGTCCTCCGCCCGCCCGCCGCCCTTGCTTCTGGCCAGCCCTGCCCGGCCGGCCTCGTCGGCCCCGCCGCCGCCCGCCGTCACCAAGCTCTACCGCCCGCGCCCGACCACCGGCGCCCGGCCGGCCTCTCCCTCGCCGGCCTCCTCCCCTCGCCGCCAAGCGCCTTGGCCTGGCGCCCGGCCGCCCTCGAGCTCGGCGGATCTGAGATCCGAGTCCGGGCGGTTGACTTTCCCCTCCCAGAATCCTCTGTCTTAATTCATGTTAATTTGTGGCATTTTCAGCATCATAACTTTGCACCTGTAGCTCCGTTTGTGCGTGTAATATGTCAAAATGTTCACTTGAAGAGTAGATCATTTCATCTCATTGCATCATTTTCATTTGAGCTCATCTTGATGCCCGAAATGCTGTTAGAAGAGGCTATGTGATGTTAGTTTACATTTCTTATGAGAACATGCACTTTGTTATTTTGCTATGATTGATGTGTGCACCCTATGAATTTGAGTCCTACATGTGTTTTGTAATATGCCATGCCATCTTTCCAGGGGTGTATGCCATGTATTTTGTGATCTATGTGGTGACTAGCACAAGCATGCAAAGTAGGCTTCTGATGTTCTTGTTTTCAGCCTTGTTTTCTTGATATTTTGATGCCATGTTAACTTGATGCTACTGAGAGATCCATGCATATTTTGAGATACTTCAGTAAGGATGTTTTGAACATATGGTTATTATCTATCCATCCATGCCTTTGTTTGCAATTATGGAGTGCCATAGCTTGAGTCAATCGAGCTCTACTTTTGCTACAAAATGTTTCTGGCAGATTGTTTACATGTTATTCAATTTTGCCAAGGTTGTTGTGGTTGATCCGTGTATGCTATGATGTTGTTCTTGCCATGTATGTCTTCTATGCCATGTCTTCTTGATGTATGTATGCTTAGTTTATCATGAAAGGCTCTGTAGTGAGTGCTTTGAGCTCTTAAACATGCCTACTTGTTATCTGTTTTGACATGCCATGTTGCTTGAATCATTATGAAACTTGCGATATTGACATGGGTGTTACTATATTTTATGATCCTTTTGGCTTATGGTCAGTAAGGGACTTTTGTTCTATGCTTTGAGTAGATTCATGCCATGCCATGTTTTGCTATTATAAGTTCCTGTAGCATGTTGTTTTCTTGCTCTGAACATTGCTACGATGCTGTTTTTGCCATGTTGATAATTTCACTAAGTCTGTGAAGCGATATGTTTTGCACTTTTGCCATGCTTGTTTGAACCTGTTATGATGTGATTTAGCCGTAGCTCAGTGTTCATCTTTTGTCAAGCATCTTGAGTAGATCACTGCCATATACTTTGTTGGTACGTTTGGATGCAGTAGCTTAATTTCTTGTTGCTTGCTAAGTGGTATCATCTTTGTTAATGGCGATTTGTGCCATTCTTGTTTTGCTTGTCATTTGCAAACCGTGCATCCGATTCGGTGATCTTTATATCGATTTCAACGAAATCATCTCATCTTTCAGTGGCATACTTGGTTTGCCAAGTTGATGCCTGGTTCATCATTTTCCTTCGGGATGCGCGCATCGCATTGCATATCACATCGCATATCATGTCATGTTTTGCATCATGTTGCTTGTGCATTGCACCGTGATTTATTGTGGTTCCTTTGTTTGTGTTCTTGCTTTGGGTAGAGCGGAGGCGAGTGCGTGAGCGAGGAACCTGTTGAGAAACTCTTCGAGGATCAAGCTTTCGACAACTCTGAGAACATTGCAGGCAAGATGACCATACCCTCGAAATCACTTCTATCTTTGCTATGCTAGTTGCTCGCTCTTTTGCTATGCCTATGCTATGATGCCTATCACTTGCTTATCATGCCACCCATATTGCCATGTCAGCCCCTAACCATCCTTTCCTAGCAAACCGTTGATTGGCTATGTTACCGCTTTGCTCAGCCCCTCTTATAGCGTTGCTAGTTGCAGGTGAAGATGAAGTTTGTTCCTTGTTGGAACATGGAGATGTTGTTCCTTGTTGGAACATGTTTACTTGTTGGGGATATCACAATATATCTGCTATAATTAATGCATCTATATACTTGGTAAAGGGTGGAAGGCTCGGCCTTATGCAGTGTTTTGTTCCCTCTTGCCACCTAGTTTCCGTCATACGGTGTTATGTTCCTTGATTTAGCGTTCCTTACGGTTGGGTGATTTATGGGACCCCTTGACAGTTCGCTTTGAATAAGACTCCTCCGGCAAGGCCCAACTTTGGTTTTACCATTTGCCACCTAAGCCTTTTCCCCGGGTTTCGCGAGCAGGGTCATCTTTATTTAACCCCGGGCCAATGCTCCTGGCGTTGGTCAACCTAAACCACTTGCGGTGCCACCGAGAGGCAACTTGGGGCATCTGGTTTGCCGTCACGTACTGCTCATCCGGTGTGCCACGAGCGAGATATGTGCAGCTCCTATCGGGTTGTCGGCACATTCGGTGGCTTTCTGGTCTTGTTTTATTCTTTGTCGAAATGTCTTGTAGTCCGGATTCGAGATTGATCGGGTCTTCGGTAGAAGAATATCCTTCGTTGACCGTGAGAGCTTATAATGGGCTAAGTTAGGACACCCTGCGGTATTATCTTTCAAAAGCCGTGCCGCGGTTATGAGGCAGATGGGAATTTGTTAATGTCGGTTGTAGAAAACCGAAGTTGACCTTAATTAAAATACACATCAACGCGTGTGTAATATGATGGTCTCTTCTCGGTGGTCAGGGAAGTGAACAGATGTTGGAGTTATGTCGGCGTAAGTAGTTCAGGATCACTTCTTGATCGCTACTAGCTTCACGACCGTGCTTTGCTCCTCTTCTCGCTCTCTTTTGCGAATGTAGCCACCATATATGCTGAGTCGCTTGCTGCAGCTCCACCTCACAACTCTGTCCTTCCTATAAGCTTAAATAGTCTTGATCTTGCGGGTGTGAGATTGCTGAGTCCCGTGACTCACAGATTCTACCAAAACAGTTGCGGTGCCGATGATGCGGTCAGGTGGCGCAGCCGAGCTCAAGTGGGAGTTCGACGAGGCGTGGTCGTTACTATGTGTCTTTCACGATGATCGATAGTGGAGCCAGTTGGGACGATCGGGGATCTGTGTAGCATTTGGGGTATCTTCTTTTATTTTGGTTCCGTGGTCGGACCTTGAGTGTACTCTGAATGATGGATGTTTATTTATGTCTTGTGTGAAGTGGCATTGTAAGCCAACTATGTATCTCTTTCCCTTATGTATTACATGGGTTGTGTGAAGATTACCTCACTTGCGACATTGCTTTCAATGCGGTTATGCCTCTAAGTCGTGCTTTGACACGTGGGAGATATAGCCGCGCCGAGGCGTTACGACAGCCTCCACGAGATTGAGGTGTTCTTGTGGCTAGGCTCTCGATCGGATTGGATCAAGCTAAGATGAGATGCCTCTCTTTGTGGTGGCTAGCTCTACTTATAAGCGAGAGGCCTGGGCCTCTTCCCAAATAATGTGGCGGGAAGGGCGCCAACAATTGGCCATTTTAGGGGAACATCTAGTACACTTATCACTGACTAAAGTTGGTCCTACTTTGTCAAAGGCTCTGGTGGTGGCGCCGGCTTGGGCTCCACGATGACCTCCTTCCTGCCGTTCGACGGTCTTGGTCTTGTTGCGCGAAGCGGATGCCTTTGCTTGATACTCGCTGCGCTTGCCTCCTTTGCACCAAGAGGAAATGAGGACACTGCCTTGGATGGCGCCGCCTGGCGCCCTTAGTGCGTCATGGCTTGCGTCATGGGCACCTCGTGAGGTACCCGCTTTGATATCTCCGCCTCCTCGCGAAGCCCGGCTGGCGAGGCCGTGCACGAGAGGCTTCACATCGAAATCCGCCCGCAATCTCAGCCCCTCGCGAGGACTTGAGCTTGTCTTGATGAAGATGGGCGTCTTGGGCCACCTTGAAACCATGCGCATGGGCGCGAGGCGAGCAAGTGCAGGTACCCCGTTCCCGAGCGGCGTGATAGCCCCGGGCCCAAAGGCGCGCTGGACTAGGCTTAGCGAGAAGCGAAGGGGCAAGTGCGAGCGCCGCGAGCCTAACAGCCTGCGGCCTTTGGCGCCAGCGTGGCGGTTGATTGGGCGTGGGCGTCCTGCAGCTTACGATGCCTCGGCGTACTGCAATTGAAAAGTCCTGCATGCAAGCGGGTCATGATTACTGCGATCATGGAGGTCGACGGTTGGCCTTCGGGCTATAAGTAAAGAGCGTCGCGTACCCTTCGGTCCATCTCTTCTTGCTTCTCCTTCTTCTCCATCCCTTGCTCCACTTTGCGGCAATGGCTCTGATCCGCCGGTTCTCCGCGGAAGAAGGAAAGGCTCCCGAGAGGTCCCGACCGCTTCCGCGGAAGAAATGGCTAGCCCTCTGCCATCGGGATGAGGCGCCCGACGAGGAGGTGTCGAGGCCCTGGTGCGGCGGCCGCCGCAGGAGGTTCCGCTGCCTTATGCGCCCACTTTGAGGCCACTGAAGGAGTTGGCGCGGCGCCATGGGCGCCGCCGCCCGTCGGCGTCGGCGAGTCCTGCAGTGCGTGTTGTTCCTCGGGAGTCCGTGCAGGGCTCCTCCCGAGTTTGTGCTCCACGCCGCCATGCCTCCTCAGTCTTGATTCTCCTTCCTCCCTCCTTCGCCTTCCCGTGATGCCTGAGAGGGGATATTTGGAGCTCTGGTTGCAGCGCGCGGGCTGCAGCACCCTCGTGACCGGCAGCGGAGGTCGCGGGCGCCTCTCGAGCAAGGTCTTCATGACTCGAGGTGGGCGAGATCACCCGGGTATGCAGGGCGAGGCGCCCTCGCGATCCACACAGGTCGGCAGCGCTTCCATGATGCTCTTCAAGGTCTTGATCATCGGAAGGCGCCTTGGTGGAGTGCTGCCACGAGAGAGGTGGTGGGGCCTGCCATGGCGAGACCAGGCTTGCCGATCGCTCCCTCACCAGCTCCTCGGGCGGCGGGGCGGCGGAGGATCCAGCGACTCCGCCGAGCTCTTGCGACTCGGAGGCGGCTGCGGCAGACTCTGAGACCCGAGCTTCGATCTGGATGAGGTTGGCGCCGGTGCTGTGACCTTGTTGATGATGGCGTCTCTTGCGGGCGCGTGTAGTTAACATTCTTAGGACCTGCTCCCTCTGTTCCCTGCGGTGAAAAACATGCCCGTGGAACTTGTAAAGATGCACAATGGTTCTGTTTGTTAGTATGATCCTTGTCATTGAAGTAGTGCGAGATGCTCATTACTGTCATAACTTAGTTCCTCCTTCCGAACCTCGCAAAGGGCTAGATGCTCTGTCTTGAAACTGGTCCCGTCCCAAAGCGAGGCTTCGGCCGTATTTGGTATGCAGTCGCGATGCCATGGTCAAGGCAGGTGGCGGCCGGGGTCGATAAGAGCCCTGGTCGCGATGCTCGGGAGGTCCCCTTTAGCGCTCAGCGTCCATCATTGATGAAAAGGATCGCGGCGTTGCTAACAGGATTGCCTTAGGTGCGAGTCGGTGTTGCGATAGCTAGTGTTTCGGAGGTGACTTATCATTGGAGTGGGGAACGCTTCACTGGGGCGGCGTTAGGTCGCGCGTAAGTGACAGTGTTACTGGCGAGGTCCGCGTGCCTCTTCCTTCTGCCTTTGCTCCCCTTTATGCTCTCTTGTTGGAAATATGCCTAGAGGCAATAACAAATTAGTTATTATTATATTTCCTTGTTCATGATAATCGTTTATTATCCATGCTATAATTGTATTGATAGGAAACTTCAGATACATGTGTGGGTACATAGACAACACCATGTCCCTAGTAAGCCTCTAGTTGACTAGCTCGTTGATCAAGCAGATGGTTCACGGTTTCGACCATGGACATTGGATGTCGTTGATAGCGGGATCACATCATTGGGAGAATGATGTGATGGACAGAACAATCCTAAGCCTAGCACAAAGATCGTGGTTAGTATGCTAAAGCTTTTCTAATGTCAAGTATCTTTTCCTTAGACCATGAGATTGTGCAACTCCCGGATACCGTAGGAATGCTTTGGGTGTACCAAGCGTCTGTAACTGGGTGACTATAAAGGTGCACTCTGGTATCTCCGAAAGTGTACATTGGGTTGCTTGCGAATCGAGGCTGGGATTTGTCACTCCGTGTCAGCGGAGAGGTATCTCTGGGCCCACTCGGTAGGACATCATCATAATGTGCACAATGTGACCAAGGGGTTGATCACGGGATGATGTGTTACGGAGCAGTAAAGAGACTTGCGATAGCGAGATTGAACAAGGTATCGGGATACCGGCGATCGAATCTCGGGCAAGTACAATACCGCTAGACAAAGGGAATTGTATCGGGATCGATTGAGTCCTTGACATCGTGGTTCATCCGATGAGATCATCGTGGAATATGTAGGAGCCAACATGGGTATCGAGATCCGCTGTTGGTTATTGACGGAGAAGCGTCTCGGTCATATGCGCATGATTCCCGAACCGTGGAGGTCTACACATAAGGTTCGATGGCGCTAGGGTTATAAAGGAAGTTTGTATCTGGTTGCGAATGTTGTTGGTCCGGATGAGATCCCGGACGTCACGAGGAGTTCGGAATGGTCGGAGGTAAAGATTTATATATGGAAAGTTGTTGTTGGGTTAGGAAAAAGTTTGCGTTTTTTCGGTATTGTGCAGGAAGCTTCGAGAAGGTTCGGAGGATTCGGAGGGTCGGAGGTCGGTGTTCCACGTCAATACAGTAGCATGGGCTGTGAGGGGCGCCCTAGCCTAATGGGCCGGGGCACCAGCCCTCCCAAGGCCCATGCGCATGGGAGGGAAACCCTAAGGGGAGGCCTCCACTTGACTTGGGAGGCCTCCTCCCCCTCTTAGCCGCCCCCAAGTCCCATCTAGGGCTGGCCGCACCCCTTGGGGTGGGAAACCCTAAAGGGCGCAGCCCTCTGTCCCCTATATATACTTGAGGTTTTGGGCTGCCCAACACATGAGTTCTCTCCCTCTTGGTGCAGCCTGCCTCTCCTCCTCCTCCTCTCCCTTGGTGCTTGGCGAAGCCTGCTTGGGATGCCACGCTCCTCCATCACCACCATGCCGTTGTGTTGCTGCTGGATGGAGTCTTCCTCAACCTCTCCCTCTCTCCTTGCTGGATCAAGGCGTGGGAGGCGTCACAGAGCTGTCACGTGTGTTGAGCAGCGGAGGTGCCGTCCGTTCGGCACTAGGATCTCCGATGATTTGGATCACGGCAGTCGACTCCTTCAACCCCGTTCTCATGAGCGATTCCGCTTAGCAATCTACAAGGGTATGTAGATGCACTCTCCTTCCCTCGTTTCTAGTTTCTCCATAGATAGATCTTGGTGACACGTGAGGAAAATTTTGAATTTCTGCTCGTTCCCCAAGAGTGAGTATCGAGCTAGGTCTATTGCGTAGATTCTTTGCAGAGTAGAACACAAAGTAGTTGTGGGCGTTGATGATGTTCAATATGCTTACCGTTACTAGTCCAATCTTGTTTGACGGTATTGTGGGATGAAGCGGCCGGACCGACCTTACGTACTCTTCGTGAGGCAGGTTCCACCGGTGACATGCACTTGGTGCATAAGGTGGCTAGCGGGTGCCGATCTCTCCCACTTTAGTCGGACGGATTCGATGAAAAGGTCCTTTGAAGGGTAAATAGCAATTGGCATATCACGTTGTGGTTTTGCGTAGGTAAGAAAGCGTTCTTGCTAGAAACCCATAGCAGCCACGTAAAACATGCAAACAACAATTAGAGGATGTCTAACTTGTTTTGCGGGGTATGCTATGTGATGTGATATGGCCAAGAATAATGTGATGAGCGATATGTGATGTATGAGATTGATCATGTTCTTGTAATAGGATTCACGACTTGCATGTCGATGAGTATGACAACCGGCGGAGCCATAGGAGTTGTCTTTATTTATTGTATGACCTGCGTGTCATTAAACAGCGCCATGTAATTACTTTACTTTATTGCTAACGGTAGCCATAGTAGCGAAGTAATAGTTGGCGAGACAACTTCATGGAACCACGATGATGGAGATCATGATGATGGAGATCATGGTGTCATGCGGTGGCGATGATGATCATGGAGCCCGAAGATGGAGATCAATGGAGCTATATGATATTGGCCATATCATGTCACTACTATATAATTGCATGTGATGTTTATTATGTTTATGCATCTTGTTTACTTAGACGGCGGTAGTAAATAAGATGATCCCTTACAACAATTTCAAGAAGTGTTCCCCCTAGCGTGCACCGTTGCCAAAGTTAAGTAAGCTTCTAAGCACCCGTGATGATCGGATGTGATGGATTCTTCGTTCATATACAGCGGGTGTTGTGAGCCTAGCATGTCTGGACATGGCCTCGAAACACACATAATACACTTAGGGATAACCAGCGAGCCTAGCATGTACGGACATGGCCTCGGAACACGGAGACCGAAAGGTCGAGTATGAGTCGTATAGTGATCGATCAACATGAAGATGTTCACCGATGATGACTAGTCCGTCTCACGTGATGATCGGACACGGCCTGGTTGACTCGGATCATGTAATCACTTAGATGACCCGAGAGGGATGTCTATCTGAGTGGGAGTTCATAAGATGAACTTAATTATCTTGAACATAGTCAAAAGACCTTTTGCAAATTATGTAAATGGCTCGCGCTTTAGTTCCTTTGTTTAGATATGTTCCTAGAAAATATAGTTCAAAGTTGAAAGTAGCGATTATGCGGACAGTAGAAAGCTTATGTCCTTAATACACGCTCGGTGTGCTGAACCCCAAACATCGTTTGTGGATGTTGCGAACATCGGACATACGTTTTGATAACTACGTGATAGTTCGGTTAAGCGGTTTAGAGTTGAAGGCACGAAAGAGCGTTTTGAAGCGTCGCGGAACATATGAGATGTTTCAAGGGCTGAAATTGGGATTTCAGGCTCGTGCCCACGTCAAGAGGTATAAGACCTCCGACGATTTTCTTAGCCTCCAAACTAAGGAGAAAAGCTCAACCGTTGAGCTTGTGCTCAGATGTCTGAGTGCAACAATCACTTGAATCGGTGGGAGTGTATCTTCCGGATGAGATAGTGATGTTTCTCCAAAGTCATTGCCACCAAGCTGCTAGAGCCGTGATGAACTATAGCATATCAGGGATAGATATGATGATCCTTGAGGTATTAGCGATGTTTGACACATGAAAGTAGAAATCAGAAGGAGCATCAATTGTTGATGGTTGGTGAAACCACTAGTTTCA
>JAHIAM010000641.1:0-26637 GCA_021605205.1 Aegilops longissima
GTTAATCGTGGAAATCACTCCTGGACCCCAAAACAGTGAGTAATAGTCCACTAAACGGCCAGAATCGCCAAAATAGTGAGTGTTGATGACCAACACATAAACGCACCCGAGGTTTGTTAATCGTGGAAATCACTTGGGACCCCAAAAAGTGAGTAATAGTCCACTAAACGAGCCGAATGGCCAAAACTATGAGTGTTGACGACCGACACGTAAATGCACCCCGGGTTCGTTAATCGTGGAAATCACTCCAGGCCCCAAAACAGTGAGTAATAGTACTAAACGGGCCAGAATTGGCCAAACTGTGAGTGTTGATGACCGACACGTAAACGCGCACCCGGGTTTGTTAATCTTGGAAATCACCGGGACTCCAAACAGTGAGTAATAGTCCACCAAACGGGTAAGAATCGCCAAAATCGTGAGTGTTGATAACCGACACGTAAACGCACGCTGGGGTTCGTTAATCGTGGAAATCACTCCTGGACCCCAAAACAGTGAGTAATAGTCCACAAAACGGCCCAGAGTCGGCCAAAATAGTGAGTGCTGATGACCAACAAATAAACGCACCCCGAGGTTTGTTAATCGTGGAAATCACTTCGGGACCCCAAAACAGTGAGTAATAGTCCACGAAACGAGCCAGAATGGCCAAAACTATGAGTGTTGACGACCGACACGTAAATGCACCCCGGGGTTCGTTAATCGTTGAAATCACACCGGGACCCCAAAACAGTGAGTAATAGTACATGAAACTGGCCAGAATTGGCCAAACTGTGAGTGTTGATGACCGACACGTAAAAGCACCCCTTGGTTCGTTAATCATGGAAATCACTCCGAGACTCCAAAACAGTGAGTAATTGTCCACGAAACGGGCCAGAATCGGCCAAAGCTGTGAGTGTTGATGATCGACACATAAACGCACCCCGGGATTCGTTAATCGTGGAATCACTCCGGAACCCCAAAACAGTGAGTAATAGTCCACGAAACGGGCCAGAATCGGCGAAAACTAGGAGTGTTGATGACCGACACGCAAACGCACCCGGGGTTCGTTAATCGTGGACATCACTCCGGGGCCCCAAAATAGTGAGTAATAGTCCACGAAATGAGCAAGAATCAGCCAAAACTGTGTGTTGATGACCGGCACGTAAACGCATCCCGGGGTTCGTTAATCCTGAAAAGCACTGCGGGACCCCAAAACCGTGAGTAATAGTCCAAGAAACGGGCCAGCCAAAACTGTGAGTGTTGATAACCGACACATAAACGCACCCCAGGGTTCGTTAACCATGGAAATCACTCCGGGACCCCAAAACAGTGAGTAATAGTCCACGAAACGGGCCAGAATCGGCCAAAACTATCAGTGTTGATGACCGACACGTAAACACACCCATGGGTTCGTTAATCGTGGAAATCACTCCGGGACCCCAAAACAGTGAGTAATAGTCCACGAAACGGGCCAGAATCGGCCAAACTATGAGTGTGGATGACCAACACGTAAACGAACCTCGGGGTTCGTTAATCGTGGAAATCACTCCGGGACCCCAAAACAGTGAGTAATAGTCCATGAAACAGGCAAGAATCAGCCAAACTATGAGTGTTGATGACCGACACGTAAAAGCACCCCAGGGTTCGTTAATCGTGGAAATCACTCCTGGACCCCAAAACAGTGAGTAATAGTCCACGAAACGGCCCAGAGTCGGCCAAAATAGTGAGTGCTGATGACCAACACATAAACGCACCCCGAGGTTTGTTAATCGTGGAAATCACTTCGGGACCCCAAAAAAGTGAGTAATAGTCCACGAAACGAGCCAGAATGGCCAAAACTATGAGTGTTGACGACCGACACGTAAATGCACCCCGGGGTTCGTTAATCGTGGAAATCACTCCAGGGCCCCAAAACAGTGAGTAATAGTACACGAAACGGGCCAGAATTGGCCAAACTGTGAGTGTTGATGACCGACACGTAAACGCACCCCGGGGTTTGTTAATCTTGGAAATCACTTCGGGACTCCAAACAGTGAGTAATAGTCCACCAAACGGGTAAGAATCGGCCAAAACTGTGAGTGTTGATAACCGACACGTAAACGCAAGCTGGGGTTCGTTAATCGTGGAAATCACTCCTGGACCCCAAAACAGTGAGTAATAGTCCACGAAACGGCCCAGAGTCCGCCAAAATAGTGAGTGCTGATGACCAACACATAAACGCACCACGAGGTTTGTTAATCGTGGAAATCACTTCGGGACCCCAAAACAGTGAGTAATAGTCCACGAAACGAGCCAGAATGGCCAAAACTATGAGTGTTGACGACCGACACGTAAATGCACCCCGGGGTTCGTTAATCGTTGAAATCACACCGGGACCCCAAAACAGTGAGTAATAGTACATGAAACTGGCCAGAATTGGCCAAACTGTGAGTGTTGATGACCGACACGTAAAAGCACCCCTTGGTTCGTTAATCATGGAAATCACTCCGAGACCCCAAAACAGTGAGTAATTGTCCACGAAACGGGCCAGAATCGGCCAAAGCTGTGAGTGTTGATGATCGACACATAAACGCACCCCGGGATTCGTTAATCGTGGAAATCACTCCGGAACCCCAAAACAGTGAGTAATAGTCCACGAAACGGGCCAGAATCGGCGAAAACTATGAGTGTTGATGACCGACACGCAAACGCACCCGGGGTTCGTTAATCGTGGACATCACTCCGGGGGCCCAAAAGAGTGAGTAATAGTCCACGAAATGAGCAAGAATCAGCCAAAACTGTGTGTTGATGACCGGCACGTAAAGGCATCCCGGGGTTCGTTAATCCTAAAAAGCACTGCGGGACCCCAAAACCGTGAGTAATAGTCCAAGAAACGGGCCAGCCAAAACTGTGAGTGTTGATAACCGACACATAAACGCACCCCAGGGTTCGTTAACCATGGAAATCACTCCGGGACCCCAAAACAGTGAGTAATAGTCCATGAAACGGGCCAGAATCGGCCAAAACTATGAGTGTTGATGACCGACACGTAAACACACCCAGGGGTTCGTTAATCGTGGAAATCACTCCTGGACCCCAAAACAGTGAGTAATAGTCCACGGAACGGCCTAGAGTCGGCCAAAATAGTGAGTGCTGATGACCAACACATAAACGCACCCCGAGGTTTGTTAATCGTGGAAATCACTTCGGGACCCCAAAAAAGTGAGTAATAGTCCACGAAACGAGCCAGAATGGCCAAAACTATGGGTGTTGACGACCGACACGTAAATGCACCCCGGGGTTCGTTAATCGTTGAAATCACACCGGGACCCCAAAACAGTGAGTAATAGTACATGAAACTGGCCAGAATTGGCCAAACTGTGAGTGTTGATGACCGACACGTAAAAGCACCCCTTGGTTCGTTAATCATGGAAATCACTCCGAGACCCCAAAACAGTGAGTAATTGTCCACGAAACGGGCCAGAATTGGCCAAAGCTGTGAGTGTTGATGATCGACACATAAACGCACCCCGGGATTCGTTAATCGTGGAAATCACTCCGGAACCCCAAAACAGTGAGTAATAGTCCACGAAACGGGCCAGAATCGGCGAAAACTATGAGTGTTGATGACCGACACGCAAACGCACCCGGGGTTCGTTAATCGTGGACATCACTCCGGGGCCCCAAAAGAGTGAGTAATAGTCCACGAAATGAGCAAGAATCAGCCAAAACTGTGTGTTGATGACCGGCACGTAAACACATCCCGGGGTTCGTTAATCCTGAAAAGCACTGCGGGACCCCAAAACCGTGAGTAATAGTCCAAGAAACGGGCCAGCCAAAACTGTGAGTGTTGATAACCGACACATAAACGCACCCCAGGGTTCGTTAACCATGGAAATCACTCCGGGACCCCAAAACAGTGCGTAATAGTCCATGAAACGGGCCAGAATCGGCCAAAACTATGAGTGTTGATGACCGACACGTAAACACACCCAGGGGTTCGTTAATCGTGGAAATCACTCCGAGACCCCAAAACAGTGAGTAATAGTCCACGAAACGGGCCAGAATCGGCCAAACTATGAGTGTGGATGACCAACACGTAAACGAACCTCGGGGTTCGTTAATCGTGGAAATCACTCCGGGACCCCAAAACAGTGAGTAATAATCCATGAAACAGGCGAGAATCAGCCAAACTATGAGTGTTGATGACCAACACGTAAAAGCACCCCAGGGTTCGTTAATCGTGGAAATCACTCCTGGACCCCAAAACAGTGAGTAATAGTCCACAAAACGGCCCAGAGTCGGCCAAAATAGTGAGTGCTGATGACCAACACGTAAAAGCACCCCAGGGTTCGTTAATCGTGGAAATCACTCCTGGACCCCAAAACAGTGAGTAATAGTCCACGAAACGGCCCAGAGTCGGCCAAAATAGTGAGTGCTGATGACCAACACATAAACGCACCCCGAGGATTGTTAATCGTGGAAATCACTTCGGGACCCCAAAAAAGTGAGTAATAGTCCATGAAACAAGCCAGAATGGCCAAAACTATGAGTGTTGACGACCGACACGTAAATGCACCCCGGGGTTCGTTAATCGTGGAAATCACTCCAGGACCCCAAAACAGTGAGTAATAGTACACGAAAAGGGCCAGAATTGGCCAAACTGTGAGTGTTGATGACCGACACGTAAACGCACCCCGGGGTTTGTTAATCTTGGAAATCACTTCGGGACTCCAAACAGTGAGTAATAGTCCACCAAACGGGCAAGAATCGGCCAAAACTGTGAGTGTTGATAACCGACACGTAAACGCAAGCTGGGGTTCGTTAATCGTGGAAATCACTCCTGGACCCCAAAACAGTGAGTGCTGATGACCAACACATAAACGCACCCCAAGGTTTGTTAATCGTGGAAATCACTTCGGGACCCCAAAACAATGAGTAATAGTCCACGAAACGAGCCAGAATGGCCAAAACTATGAGTGTTGACGACCGACACGTAAATGCACCCGTGGTTCGTTAATCGCTGAAATCACCCGGGACCCCAAAACAGTGAGTAGTAGTACACGAAACGGTCCAGAATTGGCCAAACTGTGAGTGTTGATGACCGACACGTAAAAGCACCCCTTGGTTCGTTAATCATGGAAATCACTCCGAGACCCCAAAACAGTGAGTAATTGTCCACGAAACGGGCCAGAATCGCCAAAGCTGTGAGTGTTGATGATCGACACATAAACGCACCGGATTCGTTAATCGTGGAAATCACCCGGAACCCCAAAACAGTGAGTAATAGTCCACTAAACGGGCTGAATCGCCAAAACTGTGAGTGTTGATGACCGACATGCAAACGCACCGGGCCGTTAATCGTGGACATCACCCGGACCCCAAAAGAGTGAGTAATAGTCCACGAAATGAGCCAGAATCGCCAAAACTGTGTGTTGATGACCGCACGTAAACGCATCCCGGGTTCGTTAATCGTGAAAAGCACCGGGACCCCAAAACCGTGAGTAATAGTCCAAGAAACGGGCCAGCCAAAACTGTGAGTGTTGATAATCGACACATAAACGCACCCGTGGTTCGTTAACCATGGAAATCACCGGGACCCCAAAACAGTGAGTAATAGTCCACGAACGGGCCAGAATCGCCAAAACTATGAGTGTTGATGACCGACACGTAAACACACCTGGGGTTCGTTAATCGTGGAAATCACCCGGGACCCCAAAACAGTGAGTAATAGTCCACTAAACGGGCCAGAATCGCCAAACTATGAGTGTGGATGACCAACACGTAAACGAACCTCGGGGTTCGTTAATCGTGGAAATCACCGGGACCCAAAACAAAGTGAGTAATAGTCCATGAAACAAAGAGAATCAGCCAAACTATGAGTGTTGATGACCGACACGTAAAAGCACCCCAGGGTTCGTTAATCGTGGAAATCACTCCTGGACCCCAAAACAGTGAGTAATAGTCCACGAAACGGCCCAGAGTCGGCCAAAATAGTGAGTGCTGATGACCAACACATAAACGCACCCTGAGGTTTGTTAATCGTGGAAATCACTTCGGGACCCCAAAAAAGTGAGTAATAGTCCATGAAACGAGCCAGAATGGCCAAAACTATGAGTGTTGACGACCGACACGTAAATGCACCCCGGGGTTCGTTAATCGTGGAAATCACTCCCGGACCCCAAAACAGTGAGTAATAGTACACGAAACGGGCCAGAATTGGCCAAACTGTGAGTGTTGATGACCGACACGTAAACGCACCCCGGGGTTTGTTAATCTTGGAAATCACTTCGGGACTCCAAACAGTGATTAATAGTCCACCAAACGGGCAAGAATCGGCCAAAACTGTGAGTGTTGATAACCGACACGTAAACGCAAGCTGGGGTTCGTTAATCGTGGAAATCACTCCTGGACCCCAAAACAGTGAGTAGTAGTCCACGAAACGGCCCAGAGTCGGACAAAATAGTGAGTGCTGATGACCAACACATAAACGCACCCCGAGGTTTGTTAATCGTGGAAATCACTTCGGGACCCCAAAACAGTGAGTAATAGTCCACGAAACGAGCCAGAATGGCCAAAACTATGAGTGTTGACGACCGACACGTAAATGCACCCCAGGGTTCCTTAATCGTTGAAATCACTCCGGGACCCCAAAACAGTGAGTAGTAGTACACGAAACGGTCCAGAATTGGCCAAACTATGAGTGTTGATGACCGACACGTAAAAGCACCCCTTGGTTCGTTAATCATGGAAATCACTCCGAGACCCCAAAACAGTGAGTAATTGTCCACGAAACGGGCCAGAATCGGCCAAAGCTGTGAGTGTTTATGATCGACACATAAACGCACCCCGGGATTCGTTAATCGTGGAAATCTCTCCGGAACCCCAAAACAGTGAGTAATAGTCCACGAAACGGGCCTGAATCGGCGAAAACTGTGAGTGTTGATGACCGACATGCAAACGCACCCGGGCTTCGTTAATCGTGGACATCACTCCGGGACCCCAAAAGAGTGAGTAATAGTCCACGAAATGAGCCAGAATCAGCCAAAACTGTGTGTTGATGACCGACACGTAAACGCATCCCGGGGTTCGTTAATCGTGAAAAGCACTGCGGGACCCCAAAACCGTGAGTAATAGTCCAAGAAACGGGCCAGCCAAAACTGTGAGTGTTGATAACCGACACATAAACGCACCCCAGGGTTCGTTAATCATGGAAATCTCTCCGGGACCCCAAAACAGTGAGTAATCGTCCACAAAACGGGCCAGAATCGGCCAAAACTGTGAGTGTGGATGACCGACACGTAAAAGCACCCCTGGGTTCGTTAATCGTGGAAATCACTCCGAGACCCCAAAACAGTGAGTAATAGTCCACGAAACGGGCCAGAATCGGCCAAAACTGTGAGTGTTGATGACCGACACGTAAATGCACCCTGGGGTTTGCTAATTGTGGAAATCACTCTGGGACCCCAAAAAAGTGACTAATAGTCCATGAAACGAGCCAGAATCGGCGAAAACTATTGAGTGTTGATGACCGACACGCAAACGCACCCCGGGGTTCGTTAATCGTGGATATCACTCCGGGACCCCAAAAGAGTGAGTAATAGTCCACGAAACGAGCAAGAATCCGCCAAAACTATTGTGTGTTGATGACCGACACGTAAACGCACCCCGGGGTTCGTTAATCGTGGACATCACTCCGGGACCCCGAAAGAGTGAGTAATAGTCCACGAAACGTGCAAGAATCCGCCAAAACTGTGTGTTGATGACCGACACGTAAACGCACCCTGGGGTTCGTTAATCGTGAAAATCATTGCGGGACCCCAAAACAGTGAGTAATAGTCCAAGAAACGGGCCAGCCAAAACTGTGAGTGTTGATCACCGACACGTAAACGCACCCCAGGGTTCCTTAATCGTGGAAATCACTCCGGGACCCTAAAACAGTGAGTAATAGTCCATGAAACGGACCAGAATCAGCCAAAACAGTGAGTAATAGTCCAAGAAATGGGCTAGCCAAAACTGTGAGTGTTGATGACTGACACGTAAACGCACCCCGGGGTTCATTAATCGTGGAAATCACTCTGGGACCCCAAAACAGTGAGTAATAGTCCAAGAAACGGGACAGCCAAAACTGTGAGTAGTGATGGCCGACACATAACCGCAACCCAGGGTTCGGTAATCGTGGAAATCACTCCGGGACCCCAAAAGAGAGAGTTATACTCCCTGAAATGGTCCAGAATCTGCCAAGTTGTGAGTGTTGATGACCGACACGTAAACGCACCCCGGGGTTCGTTAATCGTGGAAATCACTCCGGGACCCAAAAACTGTGAGTAATAGTCCAAGAAACGGGCCAGAATCGGCCAAAACTGTGATTGTTGATGACCGACACGTAAAGCCACCCCGGGGTTCGTTAATCGTGGAAATAACTCCGGGACCCCAAAACGGTGAGTAATATTCCATAAAACGGGCCAGAATCAGCCAAAATTGTGAGTGTTGATGACCGACACGAAAAAGCATCCTGGGGTTCGTTAATCGTGGAAATCACTCCAGGACCCCAAAACAGTAAGTAGTAGTCCAAGAAACGGGCCAGCCAAAACTTGAGTGTTGATGGCCGACACATAAACGCACCCATGGGTTCGTTAATCGTGGAAATCACTTCAGGACCCCAAAACCATGAGTAATTAATAGTCCATGAAATGGGCCAGAATCGACCAAAACTGTGAGTGTTGATGACCGACACGTAAACGCACCCCGGGGTTTGTTAATCTTGGAAATCACTTCGGGACTCCAAACAGTGAGTAATAGTCCACCAAACGGGCAAGAATCGGCCAAAACTGTGAGTGCTGATAACCGACACGTAAACGCACGCTGGGGTTCGTTAATCGTGGAAATCACTCCTGGACCCCAAAACAGTGAGTAATAGTCCACGAAACGGCCCAGAGTCGGCCAAAATAGTGAGTGCTGATGACCAACACATAAACGCACCCCGAGGTTTGTTAATCGTGGAAATCACTTCGAGACCCCAAACAGTGAGTAATAGTCCATGAAACGAGCCGAATGGCCAAAACTATGAGTCTTGACAACCGACACGTAAATGCATCCCGGTTCGTTAATCGCTGAAATCACTCCGGACCCCAAAACAGTGAGTAATAGTATACTAAACGGGCCAGAATTGGCCAAACTGTGAGTGTTGATGACCGACACGTAAAAGCACCCCTTGGTTCGTTAATCATGGAATTCACTCCGAGACCCGAAAACAGTAAGTAATTGTCGATGAAACGGGCCAGAATCGGCCAAAGCTGTGAGTGTTGATGATCGACACATAAACGTACCCGGGGATTCGTTAATCGTGGAAATCACTCCGGAACCCCAAAATAGTGAGTAATAGTCCACGAAACGGGCCAGAATCGGCGAAAACTATGAGTGTTGATGACCGACATGCAAATGCACCCGGGCTTCGTTAATCGTGGACATCACTCCGGGACCCCAAAAGAGTGAGAAATAGTCCACGAAATGAGCAAGAATCGGCCAAAACTGTGTGTTGATGACCGGCACGTAAACGCATCCCGGGGTTCGTTAATCGTGAAAAGCACTGCGGGACCCCAAAACCGTGCGTAATAGTCCAAGAAACGGGCCAGCCAAAACTGTGAGTGTTGATAACCGACACATAAACGCACCCCAGGGTTCGTTAATCATGGAAATCACTCCGGGACCCCAAAACAGTGAGTTATAGTCCACAAAACGGGCCATAATCGGCCAAAACTGTGAGTGTTGATGACCGACACGTAAAAGCACCAGAATCGGCCAAAACTGTGAGTGTTGATGACTGACACGTAAATGCACCCTGGGTTTGCTAATTGTGGAAATCACATCTGGGACCCCAAAAAAGTGACTAATAGTCCATGAAACGGGCCAGAATCGGCCAAAATTGTGAGTGTTGATGACCGACACATAAACGCACCCCGGGATTCGTTAATCGTGGAAATCACTCCGGGACCCAAAAACAATGAGTAATAGTCCACGAAACGGGCCAGAATCGGCGAAAACTATGAGTGTTGATGACCGACACGCAAACGCACCCCGGGGTTCGTTAATCGTGGACATCACTCCGGGACCCCAAAAGAGTGAGTAATAGTCCACGAAACGAGCCAGAATCGGCCAAAACTGTGTGTTGATGATCGACACGTAAACGCACCCTGGGGTTCGTTAATCGTGAAAATCATTGCGGGACCCCAAAACAGTGAGTAATAGTCCAAGAAACGGGCCAGCCAAAACTGTGAGTGTTGAACACCGACACGTAAACGCACCCAAGGGTTCCTTAATCGTGGAAATCACTCCGGGACCCTAAAACAGTGAGTAATAGTCCATGAAACGGGCCAGAATCAGCCAAAACAGTGAGTAATAGTCCAAGAAACGGGCCAGCCAAAACTGTGAGTGTTGATGACTGACACGTAAACGCACCCCGGGGTTCATTAATCGTGGAAATCACTCTGGGACCCCAAAACAGTGAGTAATAGTCCAAGAAACGGGCCAGCCAAAACTGTGAGTATTGATGGCCGACACATAACCGCAACCCAGGGTTCGGTAATCGTGGAAATCACTCCGGGACCCCAAAAGAGAGAGTAATACTCCATGAAATGGTCCAGAATCTGCCAAGTTGTGAGTGTTGATGACAGACACGTAAACGCATCCCGGGTTTCGTTAATCGTGGAAATCACTCCGGGACCCCAAAACTGTGAGTAATAGTCCAAGAAACGGGCCAGAATCGGCCAAAACTGTGATTGTTGATGACCGACACGTAAAGCCACCCCGGGGTTCGTTAATCGTGGAAATCACTTCGGGACCCCAAAACGGTGAGTAATATTCCACGAAACGGGCCAGAATCAGCCAAAATTGTGAGTGTTGATGACCGACACGTAAAAGCATCCTGGGGTAGGTTAATCGTGGAAATCACTCCAGGACCCCAAAACAGTAAGTAGTAGTCCAAGAAACGGGCCAGCCAAAACTTGAGTGTTGATGACCGACACGTAAACACACCCATGGGTTCGTTAATCGTGGAAATCACTTCAGGACCCCAAATTAATAGTCGATGAAACGGGCCAGAATCGGCCAAGATTGTGAGTGTTGATGACCGACACGTAATAGCACCACGGGGTTCATTAATCATGGAAATCACTCTGGCACCCCAAAACAGTGAGTAATAGTCCACGAAACGGGCCAAAATCGGCCAAAACTATGAGTGTTGATGACCGACACGTAAACACACCCAGGGGTTCGTTAATCGTGGAAATCACTCCGGGACCCCAAAACAGTGAGTAATAGTCCACGAAACGGGCCAGAGTCGGCCAAACTATGAGTTTGGATGACCAACACGTAAACGAACCTCGGGGTTCATTAATCGTGGAAATCACTCCGGGACCCCAAAACAGTGAGTAATAGTCCATGAAACAGGCGAGAATCAGCCAAACTATGAGTGTTGATGACCGACACGTAAAAGCACCCCAGGGTTCGTTAATCGTGGAAATCACCCGGGACCCCAAAACAGTGAGTAATAGTCCACTAAACGGGCCAGAATCGCCAAAACTGTGAGTGTTGATGACTGACACATAAACGCACCCGGGGTTCGTTAATCGAGAAATCACTCCGGACCCCAAAACAGTGAGTAATAGTCCATGAAACGGGCTAGAATCTGCGAAAACTGTGAGTGTTGATGACCGACATGTAAAGGCACCCTGGGTTCATTAATCGTGGAGATCACCGGGACCCCAAAAAGTAAGTAATAGCTCACGAAACAGGCCGAATCGCCAAAACTGTGAGTGTTGATGACCGACACGTAAACGCACCCCGGGGTTTGTTAATCTTGGATATCACTTCGGGACTCCAAACAGTGAGTAATAGTCCACCAAACGGGCAAGAATCGGCCAAAACTGTGAGTGTTGATAACCGACACGTAAATGCACGCTGGGGTTCGTTAATCGTGGAAATCACTCCTGGACCCCACGAAACAGCCCAGAGTCGGCCAAAATAGTGAGTGCTGATGACCAACACATAAACGCACCCCGAGGTTTGTTAATCGTGGAAATCACTTCGGGACCCCAAAACAGTGAGTAATAGTCCACGAAACGAGCCAGAATGGCCAAAACTATGAGTGTTGACGACCGACACATAAATGCACCCCGGGGTTCGTTAATCGTTGAAATCACTCCGGGACCCCAAACCAGTGAGTAATAGTACACGAAACGGGCCAGAATTGGCCAAACTATGAGTGTTGATGACCGACACGTAAAAGCACCCCTTGGTTCGTTAATCATGGAAATCACTCCGAGACCCCAAAACAGTGAGTATTTGTCCATGAAACGGGCCAGAATCGGCCAAAGCTGTGAGTGTTGATGATCGACACACAGACGCACCCCGGGATTCGTTAATCGTGGAAATCACTCCGGAACCCCAAAACAGTGAGTAATAGTCCACGAAACGCGCCAGAATCGGCGAAAACTGTGAGTGTTGATGACCGACACCCAAACGCACCCGGGGTTCGTTAATCGTGGACATCACTCCTGGACCCCAAAAGAGTGATTAATAGTCCATGAAATGAGCCAGAATCGACCAAAACTGTGTGTTGATGACCGCACGTAAACGCATCCCGGTTCGTTAATCGTGAAAAGCACCGGGACCCCAAAACCGTGAGTTATAGTCCAAGAAACGGGCCAGCCAAACTGTGAGTGTTGATAACCGACACATAACGCACCCGTGGTCCGTTAACCATGGAAATCACCCGGACCCCAAAACAGTGAGTAATAGTCCAAGAAACGGGCCAGAATCGGCCAAAACTATGAGTGTTGATGACCGACACGTAAACACACCCAGGGGTTCGTTAATCGTGGAAATCACTCTGGGACCCCAAAACAGTGAGTAATAGTCCAAGAAACGGGACAGCCAAAACTGTGAGTAGTGATGGCCGACACATAACCGCAACCCAGGGTTCGGTAATCGTGGAAATCACTCCGGGACCCCAAAAGAGAGAGTTATACTCCATGAAATGGTCCAGAATCTGCCAAGTTGTGAGTGTTGATGAGCGACACGTAAACGCACCCCGGGGTTCGTTAATCGTTGAAATCACTCCGGGACCCAAAAACTGTGAGTAATAGTCCAAGAAACGGGCCAGAATCGGCCAAAACTGTGATTGTTGATGACCGACACGTAAAGCCACCCCGGGGTTCGTTAATCGTGGAAATAACTCCGGGACCCCAAAACGGTGAGTAATATTCCACGAAACGGGCCAGAATCAGCCAAAATTGTGAGTGTTGATGACCGACACGAAAAAGCATCCTGGGGTTCGTTAATCGTGGAAATCACTCCAGGACCCCAAAACAATAAGTAGTAGTCCAAGAAACGGGCCAGCCAAAACTTGAGTGTTGATGACCGACACATAAACGCACCCATGGGTTCGTTAATCGTGGAAATCACTTCAGGACCCCAAAACAATGAGTAATTAATAGTCCATGAAATGGGCCAGAATCGACCAAAACTGTGAGTGTTGATGACCGACACGTAAACGCACCCCGGGGTTTGTTAATCTTGGAAATCACTTCGGGACTCCAAACAGTGAGTAATAGTCCACCAAACGGGCAAGAATCGGCCAAAACTGTGAGTGTTGATAACCGACACGTAAACGCACGCTGGGGTTCGTTAATCGTGGAAATCACTCCTGGACCCCAAAACAGTGAGTAATAGTCCACGAAACGGCCCAGAGTCGGCCAAAATAGTGAGTGCTGATGACCAACACATAAACGCACCCCGAGGTTTGTTAATCGTGGAAATCACTTCGAGACCCCAAACAGTGAGTAATAGTCCATGAAACGAGCCAGAATGGCCAAAACTATGAGTGTTGACAACCGACACGTAAATGCATCCCGGGGTTCGCTAATCGTTGAAATCACTCCGGGACCCCAAAACAGTGAGTAATAGTACACGAAACGGGCCAGAATTGGCCAAACAGTGAGTGTTGATGACCGACACGTAAAAGGACCCCTTGGTTCGTTAATCATGGAATTCACTCCGAGACCCGAAAACAGTGAGTAATTGTCCATGAAACGGGCCAGAATCGGCCAAAGCTGTGAGTGTTGATGATCGACACATAAACGCACCTGGGGATTCGTTAATCGTGGAAATCACTCCGGAACCCCAAAACAGTGAGTAATAGTCCACGAAACGGGCCAGAATCGGCGAAAACTATGAGTGTTGATGACCGACATGCAAACGCACCCGGGCTTCGTTAATCGTGGACATCACTCCGGGACCCCAAAAGAGTGAGTAATAGTCCACGAAATGAGCAAGAATCGGCCAAAACTGTGTGTTGATGACCGGCACGTAAATGCATCCCGGGGTTCGTTAATCGTGAAAAGCACTGCGGGACCCCAAAACCGTGCGTAATTGTCCAAGAAACGGGCCAGCCAAAACTGTGAGTGTTGATAACCGACACATAAACGCACCCCAGGGTTCGTTAATCATGGAAATCACTCCGGGACCCCAAAACAGTGAGTTATAGTCCACAAAACGGGCCATAATCGGCCAAAACTGTGAGTGTTGATGACCGACACGTAAAAGCACCAGAATCGGCCAAAACTGTGAGTGTTGATGACTGACACGTAAATGCACCCTGGGTTTGCTAATTGTGGAAATCACACTGGGACCCCAAAAAAGTGACTAATAGTCCATGAAACGGGCCAGAATCGGCCAAAATTGTGAGTGTTGAGGACCGACACATAAACGCACCCCGGGATTCGTTAATCGTGGAAATCACTCCGGGACCCAAAACAGTGAGTAATAGTCCACGAAACGGGCCAGAATCGGCGAAAACTATGAGTGTTGATGACCGACACGCAAACGCACCCCGGGGTTCGTTAATCGTGGACATCACTCCGGGACCCCAAAAGAGTGAGTAATAGTCCACGAAACGAGCCAGAATCGGCCAAAACTGTGTGTTGATGACCGACACGTAAACGCACCTTGGGGTTCGTTAATCGTGAAAATCTTTGCGGGACCCCAAAACAGTGAGTAATAGTCCAAGAAACGGGCCAGCCAAAACTGTGAGTGTTGAACACCGACACGTAAACGCACCCCAGGGTTCCTTAATCGTGGAAATCACTCCGGGACCCTAAACCAGTGAGTAATAGTCCACGAAACGGGCCAGAATCAGCCAAAACAGTGAGTAATAGTCCAAGAAACGGGCCAGCCAAAACTGTGAGTGTTGATGACTGACACGTAAACGCACCCCGGGGTTCATTAATCGTGGAAATCACTCTGGGACCCCAAAACAGTGAGTAATAGTCCAAGAAACGGGCCAGCCAAAACTGTGAGTATTGATGGTCGACACATAACCGCAACCCAGGGTTCGGTAATCGTGGAAATCACTCCGGGACCCCAAAAGAGAGAGTAATACTCCATGAAATGGTCCAGAATCTGCCAAGTTGTGAGTGTTGATGACAGACACGTAAACGCACCCCGGGTTTCGTTAATCGTGGAAATCACTCCGGGACCCCAAAACTGTGAGTAATAGTCCAAGAAACGGGCCAGAATCGGCCAAAACTGTGATTGTTGATGACCGACACGTAAAGCCACCCCGGGGTTCGTTAATCTGGAAATAACTCCGGGACCCCAAAACGGTGAGTAATATTCCACGAAACGGGCCAGAATCAGCCAAAATTGTGAGTGTTGATGACCGACACGAAAAAGCATCCTGGGGTTCGTTAATCGTGGAAATCACTCCAGGACCCCAAAACAGTAAGTAGTAGTCCAAGAAACGGGCCAGCCAAAACTTGAGTGTTGATGGCCGACACATAAACGCACCCATGGGTTCGTTAATCGTGGAAATCACTTCAGGACCCCAAAACAATGAGTAATTAATAGTCCATGAAATGGGCCAGAATCGACCAAAACTGTGAGTGTTGATGACCGACACGTAAACGCACCCCGGGGTTTGTTAATCTTGGAAATCACTTAGGGACTCCAAACAGTGAGTAATAGTCCACCAAACGGGCAAGAATCGGCCAAAACTGTGAGTGTTGATAACCGACACGTAAACGCACGCTGGGGTTCGTTAATCGTGGAAATCACTCCTGGACCTCGAAACAGTGAGTAATAGTCCACGAAACGGCCCAGAGTCGGCCAAAATAGTGAGTGCTGATGACCAACACATAAACGCACTCCGAGGTTTGTTAATCGTGGAAATCACTTCGAGACCCCAAACAGTGACTAATAGTCCATGAAATGAGCCAGAATGGCCAAAACTATGAGTGTTGACAACCGACATGTAAATGCATCCCGGGGTTCGTTAATCGTTGAAATCACTCCGGGACCCCAAAACAGTGAGTAATAGTACACGAAACGGGCCAGAATTGGCCAAACTGTGAGTGTTGATGACCGACACGTAAAAGCACCCCTTGGTTCGTTACTCATGGAATTCACTCCGAGACCCGAAAACAGTGAGTAATTGTCCATGAAACGGGCCAGAATCGGCCAAAGCTGTGAGTGTTGATGATCGACACATAAACGCACCCGGGGATTCGTTAATCGTGGAAATCACTCCGGAACCCCAAAACAGTGAGTAATAGTCCACGAAACGGGCCAGAATCGGCGAAAACTATGAGTGTTGATGACCGACATGCAAACGCACCCGGGCTTCGTTAATCGTGGACATCACTCCGGGACCCCAAAAGAGTGAGTAATAGTCCACGAAATGAGCAAGAATCGGCCAAAACTGTGTGTTGATGACCGGCACGTAAACGCATCCCGGGGTTCGTTAATCGTGAAAAGCACTGCGGGACCCCAAAACCGTGCGTAATAGTCCAAGAAACGGGCCAGCCAAAACTGTGAGTGTTGATAACCGACACATAAACGCACCCCAGGTTCGTTAATCATGGAAATCACTCCGGGACCCCAAAACAGTGAGTTATAGTCCACAAAACGGGCCATAATCGGCCAAAACTGTGAGTGTTGATGACCGACACGTAAAAGCACCAGAATCGGCCAAAACTGTGAGTGTTGATGACTGACACGTAAATGCACCCTGGGTTTGCTAATTGTGGAAATCACACTGGGACCCCAAAAAAGTGACTAATAGTCCATGAAACGGGCCAGAATCGGCCAAAATTGTGAGTGTTGAGGACCGACACATAAACGCACCCCGGGATTCGTTAATCGTGGAAATCACTCCGGGACCCAAAAACAGTGAGTAATAGTCCACGAAACGGGCCAGAATCGGCGAAAACTATGAGTGTTGATGACCGACACGCAAACGCACCCCGGGGTTCGTTAATCGTGGACATCACTCCGGGACCCCAAAAGAGTGAGTAATAGTCCACGAAACGAGCCAGAATCGGCCAAAACTGTGTGTTGATGATCGACACGTAAACGCACCCTGGGGTTCGTTAATCGTGAAAATCATTGCGGGACCCCAAAACAGTGAGTAATAGTCCAAGAAACGGGCCAGCCAAAACTGTGAGTGTTGAACACCGACACGTAAACGCACCCAAGGGTTCCTTAATCGTGGAAATCACTCCGAGACCCTAAACCAGTGAGTAATAGTCCACGAAACGGGCCAGAATCAGCCAAAACAGTGAGTAATAGTCCAAGAAACGGGCCAGCCAAAACTGTGAGTGTTGATGACTGACACGTAAACGCACCCCGGGGTTCATTAATCATGGAAATCACTCTCGGACCCCAAAACAGTGAGTAATAGTCCAAGTAACGGGCCAGCCAAAACTGTGAGTATTGATGGCCGACACATAACCGCAACCCAGGGTTCGGTAATCGTGGAAATCACTCCGGGACCCCAAAAGAGAGAGTAATACTCCATGAAATGGTCCAGAATCTGCCAAGTTGTGAGTGTTGATGACAGACACGTAAACGCACCCCGGTTTCGTTAATCGTGGAAATCACTCCGGGACCCCAAAACTGTGAGTAATAGTCCAAGAAACGGGCCAGAATCGGCCAAAACTGTGATTGTTGATGACCGACACGTAAAGCCACCCCGGGGTTCGTTAATCGTGGAAATCACTTCGGGACCCCAAAACGGTGAGTAATATTCCACGAAACGGGCCAGAATCAGCCAAAATTGTGAGTGTTGATGACCGACACGTAAAAGCATCCTGGGGTTCGTTAATCGTGGAAATCACTCCAGGACCCCAAAACAGTAAGTAGTAGTCCAAGAAACGGGCCAGCCAAAACTTGAGTGTTGATGACCGACACGTAAACACACCCATGGGTTCGTTAATCGTGGAAATCACTTCAGGACCCCAAAACAGTGAGTAATTAATAGTCGACGAAACGGGCCAGAATCGGCCAAGATTGTGAGTGTTGATGACCGACACGTAATAGCACCACGGGGTTCATTAATCATGGAAATCACTCTGGCACCCCAAAACAGTGAGTAATAGTCCACGAAACGGGCCAAAATCGGCCAAAACTATGAGTGTTGATGACCGACACGTAAACACACCCAGGGGTTCGTTAATCGTGGAAATCACTCCGGGACCCCAAAACAGTGAGTAATAGTCCACGAAACGGGCCGGAATCGGCCAAACTATGAGTTTGATGACCAACACGTAAACGAACCTCGGGGTTCATTAATCGTGGAAATCACTCCGGGACCCCAAAACAGTGAGTAATAGTCCACGAAACAGGCGAGAATCAGCCAAACTATGAGTGTTGATGACCGACACGTAAAAGCACCCCAGGGTTCGTTAATCGTGGAAATCACTCCGGGACCCCAAAACAGTGAGTAATAGTCCACGAAACGGGCCAGAATCGGCCAAAACTGTGAGTGTTGATGACTGACACATAAACGCACCCCGGGGTTCGTTAATCGTAGAAATCACTCCGGGACCCCAAAACAGTGAGTAATAGTCCATGAAACGGGCCAGAATCTGCGAAACTGTGAGTGTTGATGACCGACATGTAAAGGCACCCCGGGGTTCATTAATCGTGGAGATCACTCCGGGACCCCAAAAAAGTAAGTAATAGCCCACGAAACAGGCCAGAATCGGCCAAAACTGTGAGTGTTGATGACCGACACGTAAACGCACCCCGGGGTTTGTTAATCTTGGATATCACTTCGGGACTCCAAACAGTGAGTAATAGTCCACCAAACGGGCAAGAATCGGCCAAAACTGTGAGTGTTGATAACCGACACGTAAATGCACGCTGGGGTTCGTTAATCGTGGAAATCACTCCTGGACCCCAAAATAGTGAGTAATAGTCCACGAAACGGCCCAGAGTCGGCCAAAATAGTGAGTGCTGATGACCAACACATAAACGCACCCCGAGGTTTGTTAATCATGGAAATCACTTCGGGACCCCAAAACAGTGAGTAATAGTCCACGAAACGAGCCAGAATGGCCAAAACTATGAGTGTTGACGACCGACACATAAATGCACCCCGGGGTTCGTTAATCGTTGAAATCACTCCGGGACCCCAAACCAGTGAGTAATAGTACACGAAACGGGCCAGAATTGGCCAAACTGTGAGTGTTGATGACCGACACGTAAAAGCACCCCTTGGTTCGTTAATCATGGAAATCACTCCGAGACCCCAAAACAGTGAGTATTTGTCCATGAAACGGGCCAGAATCGGCCAAAGCTGTGAGTGTTGATGATCGACACATAAACGCACCCCGGGATTCGTTAATCGTGGAAATCACTCCGGAACCCCAAAACAGTGAGTAATAGTCCACGAAACGGGCCAGAATCGGCGAAAACTGTGAGTGTTGATGACCGACACGCAAACGCACCCGGGGTTCGTTAATCGTGGACATCACTCCTGGACCCCAAAAGAGTGAGTAATAGTCCATGAAATGAGCCAGAATCGACCAAAACTGTGTGTTGATGACCGGCACGTAAACGCATCCCGGGGTTCGTTAATCGTGAAAAGCACTGCGGGACCCCAAAACCGTGAGTTATAGTCCAAGAAACGGGCCAGCCGAAACTGTGAGTGTTGATAACCGACACATAAACGCACCCCAGGGTCCGTTAACCATGGAAATCACTCCGGGACCCCAAAACAGTGAGTAATAGTCCAAGAAACGGGCCAGAATCGGCCAAAACTATGAGTGTTGATGACCGACACGTAAACACACCCAGGGGTTCGCTAATCGTGGAAATCACTCCGGGACCCCAAAACAGTGAGTAATAGTCCACGAAACGGGCCAGAATCGGCCAAACTATGAGTGTGGATGACCAACACGTAAACGAACCTCGGGGTTCGTTAATCATGGAAATCACTCCGGGACCCCAAAACAGTGAGTAATAGTCCATGAAACAGGCGAGAATCAGCCAAACTATGAGTGTTGATGACCGACACGTAAAAGCACCCCAGGGTTCGTTAATCGTGCAAATCACTCCGGTGTTGGGGAACGTAGTAATTTCAAAAAAATTCCTACGATCACGCAAGACCATGGTGATGGCATAGCAACGAGAGGGGAGAGTGTCCGTCCACGTACCCTCGTAGACCGAAAGCGAAGCGTTATAACAACGCTGTTGATGTAGTCGACGCCTTCACGATCCGACCGATCCAAGTACCGAACGACGGCACCTCCGAGTTCTGCACACGCTCAGCTCGATGACGATCCCGGACTCGATCCAGCAAAGTGTCGGGATGAGTTCTGTTAGCACGACGGCGTGGTGACGATGTTGATGCTCCACCGACGCAGGGCTTCGCCTAAGCTCCGCGACGATATGACTTCTCCGGCGCAGGGCTTCGCCTAAGCTCCGCGACGATATGACCGAAGTGGAATATGGTGGAAGGGGGCACCGCACACGGCTAAGGAAAGATCCGTAGATCAACTTGTGTCATGGGGTGCCCCCCTTGCCCCGTATATAAAGGAGCAAGGAGGAGGTGGCGGCCAAGGAGGAGGCGCACAGGGGGAGTCCTACTCCCACCGGGAGTAGGACTCCTCCTTTCCTAGTAGGAGTAGGAGAGAAGGAAGGGAAGAGAAGAAGGTGCGGCCCTCCCTAGTCAATTCGGACTAGGCCTTGGGGCGCGGCCTGCCCTAGGCAGCCCTCTCTTTCCTTGAGGGCCCAATAAGGCCCAATACTTCTCCCCGCGAATTCCCGTAACTCTCCGTACTCGAAAAATACCGAATCATTCGAACCTTTCCAACTCCGAATATAGTCGTCCAATATATCGATCTTTACGCCTCGACCATTTCGAGACTCCTCGTCATGTCCCGATCTCATCCGGGACTCGAACTCCTTCGTACATCAAAACTCATAAACTCATAATATAACTGTCATCGAAACCTTAAGCGTGCGGACCCTACGGGTTCGAGAACTATGTAGACATGACCTAGAACTATTCTTGGTCAATAACCAATAGCGGAACCTGGATGCCCATATTGGCTCCTACATATTCTACGAAGATCTTTATCGGTCAAACCGCATAACAACATACTTTGTTCCCTTTGTCATCGGTATGTTACTTGCCCGAGATTCGATCGTCGGTATCCAATACCTAGTTCAATCTCGTTATCGCAAGTCTCTTTACTCGTTCCGTAATACATCATCTCATAACTAACTCATTAGTTACAATGCTTACAAGGCTTAGGTGATGAGTATTACCGAGAAGGCCCGGAGATACCTCTCCGACAATCGGAGTGACAAAACCTAATCTCGAAATACGCCAACCCAACATGTACCTTTGGAGACACCTGTAGTACTCCTTTATAATCACCCGATTACGCCAGACGTTTGGTAGCACCAAAGTGTTCCTCCGTAAACGGAGTTGCATAATCTCATAGTTACAGGAACATGTATAAGTCATGAAGAAAGCAATAGCAACATACTAAACGATCATGTGCTAGGCTAACGGAATGGGTCATGTCAATCACATCATTCTCCTAATGATGTGATCCCGTTAATCAAATGACAACTCATGTCTATGGCTAGGAAACTTAACCATCTTTGATTCAACGAGCTAGTCAAGTAGAGGCATACTAGTGACACTATGTTTGTCTTATGTATTCACACATGTATTATGTTTCCGGTTAATACAATTCTAGCATGAATAATAAACATTTATCATGAAATAAGGAAATAAATAATAACTTTATTATTGCCTCTAGGGCATATTTCCTTCAGTCTCCCACTTGCACTAGAGTCAATAATCTAGTTCACATCGCCATGTGATTTAACATCAATAGTTCACATCTATATGTGGTTAACACCCATAGTTCACATCGACATGTGACCAACACCCAAAGGGTTTACTAGAGTCAGTAATCTAGTTCACATCGCTATGTGATTAACACCCAAAGAGTACTAAGGTGTGATCATGTTTTGCTTGTGAGATAATTTTAGTCAACGAGTCATCACATTCAGAGCCGTAAGTATTTTTGCAAATTTCTATGTCTACAATGCTCGCACGGAGCTACTCTAGCTAATTGCTCCCACTTTCAATATGTATCCAGATTGAGACTCAGAGTCATCTAGATTAGTGTTAAAACTTGCATCGACGTAACCTTTACTTATTTAACCTTTTTCACTTCCATAATCGAGAAACATTTCCTTATTCTACTAAGGATAATTTTGACCGCTGTCCATTGATCTACTCCTAGATCACTATTGCACTCCTTGCCAAGCTTAGTGGTAGGGTATGCAATAGATCTGGTACACAACATGACATACTTTATAGAACCTATGGCTGATGCATAGGGAATGACTTTCATTCTCTTTCTATCTTCTGCATTGTGGTCGGGTTTTGAGTCTTACTCAATCTCACACCTTGTAACACAGGCAAGAACTCTTTCTTTGACTGTTCCATTTTGAACTACTTCAAAATCTTGTCAAGGTATGTATTCATTGAAAAACTTATCAAGCGCCTTGATCTATCTCTATAGATCTTGATGCTCAATATGTAAGCAGCTTCACCGAGGTCTTTCTTTGAAAAACTCCTTTCAAATACTCCTTTATGCTTTGCAGAATAATTCTACATTATTTCCGATCAACAATATGTCATTCACATATACTTATCGAAATGCTGTAGTGCTCCCACTCACTTTCTTGTAAATACAGGCTTCTCCAAAAGTCTCAGATAAAACCATATGCTTTGATCACACTATCAAAGCGTATATTCCAACTCCAAGATGCTTGCACCAATCCATAGATGGATCGCTGAAGCTTGCACATTTTGTTAGCTCCTTTTGGATTGACAAAACCTTCTGGTTGCATCCTATACAACTCTTCTTTAATAAATTCATTAAAGAATGTAGTTTTGACATCCATTTGCCAGATTTCATAAAATGTGGCAATTGCTAACATGATTCGGACATACTTAAGCATCGCTACAGTTGAGAAAATCTCATTGTAGTCAACACCTTGAACTTGTCGAAAACCTTTTGTGACAAGTCGAGCTTTGTGAGATAGTAACACCACTATCGGTGTCCGTTTTCCTCTTGAAGATCCATTTATCTACATGGCTTGCTGATCATCGAGCAAGTCAATCAAAGTCCATACTTTGTTCTCATACATGGATCCTATCTCAGATTTTATGGCCTCAAGCCATTTCATGAATCTGGGCTCATCATCGCTTCCTCATAGTTCGTAGGTTCATCATGGTCTAGTAACATGACTTCCGAACATGATTACCGTACCACTCTGTGCGGATCTTACTCTGGAAGACCCACGAGGTTTGGTAGCAACTTGATCTGAAGTTTCATGATCATCATCATTAACTTCCTTACTAATTGGTGTAGGAATCATCGAACTGATTTCGTGATGAACTACTTTCCAATAAGGAGAAGGTACAATTACCTCATCAAGTTTCTACTTTCCTCCCACTCACTTCTTTCGAGAGAAACTCCTTCTCTAGAAAGGATACATTTTAGCAACGAATGTTTTGCCTTTAGATCTGTGATAGAAGGTGTACCCAATAGTTTCTTTTGGGTATTCTATGAACACGCACTTCTCCGATTTGGGTTTGAGCTTATCAGGTGAAAACTTTTTCACATAAGCATCACAACTCCAAACTTTAAGAAACGACAGCTTAGGTTTACTGCTAAACCATAGTTCATACGGTGTCATCTCAACGGATTTAGATGGTGCCCTATTAAACGTGAATGCAGCTGTCTCTAATGCATAACCCAAAACGATAGTGGTAAATTGGTAAGATACATCATAGATTGCACCATATCCAATAAAGTGCGGTTCTGACGCTCGGACACACCATTATGTTGTGGTGTTCCATGTGGCGTGAGCTGTGAAACTATTCCACTTTGTTTTAATTGAAGACCAAACTCAGAACTCAAAAATTCATCTCCACGATCAGATCGCAGAAACTTTATTTTCTTGTTACGATGATTTTCCACTTCACTCTGAAATTCTTTGAACCTTTCAACTATTTCAGACTTATGTTTCATCAAGTAGATATACCCATATCTGCTCAAATCATCTTGTGAAGGTTAGAAAATAACGATACTTGCCACGAGCATCAACACTCATTGGATCGCATACATCGGTATGTATTATTTCCAATAAGTCAGTAGCTTGTTCCATTGTTCCGGAGAACGGAGTTTTAGTCATCTTGCCCAAACGGCACGGTTCGCAAGTACCAAGTGATTCATAATCAAGTGATTCCAAAAGTCCATCAGTATGGAGTTTCTTCATGCGTTTTACACCGATATGACCCAAACGGCAGTGCCACAAATAAGTTGCACTATCATTATTAACTTTGCATCTTTTGGCATCAATATTATGAATATGTGTATTACTACGATCGAGATCCAACAAACTATTTTTATTGGGTGTATGACCATTGAAGGTTTTATTCATTTAAACAGAACAACAATTATTCTTTGACTTTAAATGAATAACCGTTCTGAAAACTATTTTCATTGGGTGTATGACCATCGAAGGTTTTATTCATTTAAACAGAACAACAATTATTCTTTGACTTTAAATGAATAACCGTTTTGCAATAACCATGATCAAATCATATTCATGCTCAACGTAAACACCAAATAACATTTATTTAGGTTTAACACTAATCCCGAAAGTATAGGGAGTGTGCGATGATGATCATATCAATCTTGGAACTACTTCCAACACTCATCGTCACTTCCCCTTCAACTAGTCTCTGTTTATTCTGTACCTCCTGTTTCGAGTTACTAATCTTAGCAACCGAACGAGTATCAAATACTGGGGCTACTATAAACACTAGTAAGGCACACATCAATAACCTGTATATCAAATATAACCTTGTTCACTTTGCCATCCTTCTTATCCACCAAATATTCAGGGGTAGTTCCTTCCAAAGGACCAGTTCCATTGCAGCAAAAGTACTCAGTCTCGTGCTTAGGTCTAGACTTGGGCTTCTTCACCGAGCAGCAACTTGCTTGCCGTTCCTTTTAAAGTTCCCTTCTTCCTTTGCCATTTTCCTTGAGACTAATGGTCTTGTCAACCATCAACACTTGATGTTTTCTTGATTTCTACCTTCACGATTTTAGCATCGCGAAGAGCTCGAGAATCTTTTTCGTCATCCCTTGCATATTATAATTCATCACGAAGTTCTAGTAACTTAGTGATGGTGACTAGAGAATTCTGTCAATCACTATCTTATCTGGAAGATTAACTCCCACTTGATTCAAGTGATTGAAGTACCTGCATAATCTGAGCACATGCTCACTAGTTGAGCGATTCTCCTCCATCTTTTAGCTATAGAACTTGTTAGAGACTTCATATCTCTCAACTCGGTATTTGCTGAAATATTAACTTCAACTCCTGGAACATCTCATATGGTCCATGACGCTCAAAACGCCTTTGAAGTCCCGATTCTAAGCCGTTTAAGCATGGTGCACTAAACTATCAAGTAGTCATCATATTGAGCTAGCCAAACGCTCATAACGCCTCGCATCCGCTCCTGCAATAGGTCTGTCACCTAGCGGTGCATCAAGAACATAATTCTTACGTGCAGCAATGAGGATAAATCTCAGATCACGGATCCAATCCGCAACATTGCTACTAACATTTTTCAATACAATTTTCTAGGAACACATATAAAAACATAGGGAAGCAACAACGCGAGCTATTGATCTACAACATAATTTGCAAAATACTACCAGGACTAAGTTCATGATAAATTTAAGTTTAATTAATCATATTAAAAACCTCCCACTTAGACATCATCTCTAGTCATCTAAGTGATTACGTGATCCAAATCAACTAAACCATGTCCGATCATCACGTGAGATGGAGTAGTTTCAATGGTGAACATCACTATGTTGATCATATCTACTATATGATTCACGCCGACCTTTCGGTCTCCGTGTTCCGAGGCCATATCTGTTATATGCTAGGCTCGTCAAGTTTAACTGAGTATTCGCGTGTGCAACTGTTTTGCACCCGTTGTATTTGAACGTAGAGCCTATCACACCCGATCATCACGTGGTGTCTCAAAGACGAAGAACTTTCATAACGGTGCATACTCAGGAGAACACTTCTTGATAATTTTGGTGAGAGATCATCTTATAATGCTACCGCCAATCAAAGCAAGATAAGATGCATAAAGGATAAACATCACATGCAATCAATATAAGTGATATGATATGGTCATCATCATCTGTGCTTGTGATCTCCATCGCCAAGCAACGCCATGATCACCATCGCCACCGCGCGCGACACCTTGATCTCCATCGT
>JAHIAM010000642.1:0-49333 GCA_021605205.1 Aegilops longissima
GGTTGGAGTGTACATGGGGATGAGCGTGGTATGCTCGCATCATCTCCCCTCCCTTGGGAAAGATCCGACCTCGGATCGTGATCCTCATCACCATGGAAACGGTTGTCGTAGATGGACTTGTAGTTGGACGAAGTTGAAGACATGGCGCAATCCAAGTAGTCCAAGGTGTCATCGGAGTGATAGTCATGCAAAAAGAGCAAACACAAGAAACACTAGGAAATACAATGGTTAGCGCACCCAAAGTGTCCATCATGTAAGAGTGAGTCCGTCCAAAGGAATTGTTCATGACAAGGCATGAGAAGATTATCCAAATGATGTAAAATGACATGTAAAGCATTCATGGGAACAAAGCATGGTGCAAAGCGACAAATTCTACCATTGTGCAAAATGATGTCATAGAGACGGTTTATCAATAGCATGAGTATGGCAATGGATGCTCAACATGTGTATGATATCATGCAATTGATGATAGGCAATATGATCATTATGTATGAAGATGCCATCAAGAAAGATCACAACAAATTTGCTAAGAAAATGCACAAGCTCATATATCATGGATGACATGGGAATACAAGATGCAACAAGGCAATCATAATGTGAGTCAATCCATGCATAAGACGCAAATTTGTGGTGAGTATGATATGTCCATCGAGCATGAGTATGATCACAATCAACAAATATGGAGGTGTTGGTATACCAATGCTTGATGTTGTGGCAAGAGTGGAAAACCGAAGGTGCATCCAATAAGTCGAAGGCGCTCCTCAATGTGAAGGTCCAAGAGCCAATCTCCAATGTTGCTCCTCCATCCAATAGATGTAGCATGTAGACAACAAGAAAGAAACAACAATGAAAGAGTGACCCATCAATATGCAAACTTGAGGATGGCTCAAAGGAAGGAGTTCACCTCAAGAAAGTTCCCAAAGATGTTGGAGTCGTACATCATGTATGTCTTCACATATCAATATGTCGCATAACGGCACCGCCTTGTGAATCCTTCAAAATGAAAGAACATGACAAACACTCGGAAAAACAAATGAGGTTAGCGGAAGTGCAAAACCTATCATTAGTGTGGTAAGATACCAAACAAGTGTATGCATCATGCTCATCATAAGAAAGTACAAGGGAGGCGTTTCATAGTATGGAGGCATATGATGCAAGAACAACCAAATGCAATAGGCGCAACCAAACAAGCATGCATCACAAGTAATATGTCAAAGTCTCCAAGATCAATAAGCATAGTATGGTTGCACTCAATACAAGTGGATATGAGAGAGGCAACTAATGGACACAAGAGACCATGATCAAGATATATCATGTGAGAGGCATGAGCATATATGTCATCAACCCAAGAAAGCAAGTAATAGTGGAACATGGGTGATGCAACATAGCAAGCAATCATATCAATCAAGTGAAGCAAGCTAGTAGTGCAAAGATGCAACGTACTAGAAGGAATCAAGGCAATCATGTCATGGGTGCAAATAGTGTGCATGAATACTTCACATGACATGTCACAAGCATGAAGGCAAGATATGAGCAAAATAGCATCAATAGCATGGGGCACATGATAAACATGGCAAAAGCAACAAGGATCTCCACCAAGCATGCAAATACACATAGGAGTATCATAATGGTGCATCATGGGTAAATGCAAGCAAGGGTCACAATTGCATGGCAAAGGCATAGGAGCAAGCATAGCATGCAATGTGAACACAGTAAAATGAGCATAAGGTGGCAATTGGTAAATAGCCCATAGCTGTGTGAGAGCCAAGTAGAAGAGATCGCGTAGTCCTTGCGCAAAAGGAATGGTGGTAAGGATAGTCCACGGGATCCCAAAGCATTGTTGCTCTCAAGAGCTCGTTTAAATCAACTCATGGGATTGAGAAGTTGGCGATTGTATGTGAGTACCTACACAAAACAAAGGCAAAGGGAAAATTGTGTGTGCGTGGTAGATGTACGCATCATCCATCATGATGCATATATGCGTGTGTTTGTTAGCACAAAATATCCAATGCTCAAATAAATGAGATCGTGATATAGAAACATGTCATCCATCATGATAGGTTTGTTATTATGTACGGCATAATGGAGACTCAAATTGTGTAATCCATCATGAGCAATATCTAGAGCATTGTTATTCATGGAATGCATATGGTGCAAGCAATTATGTGAATCATGCAAAGTATGGGATGAATTAAAATCTCCTAATGTGTATGAGGAAACTATGGGGTCTCCTCATGAGCATTAATGGAAACATCACATGGAGAATATTGACAACATCCAAAACAATGCATATTTGGAACAATGTGATCATGGCATGGAATAGTAGATGAATTGCATAAATCATGTAAAGGAAGCATGGCAATATCATCACAAGAGAAGCAAAGGCCAATGACCATCATCTCGTCATCTATGCCATAAGTGCAAATGGGATTTATTTTAATGGGGCATGCATAGTTACTATGTTGAGATTGAAATGATGCAATATGGGAGATCTCACTCATAGCATATGACAAATTCAATGGATTGTCAAACATGAAGTGACCAATAGAATTTTCACAAGATATCCTATGAAGCATAGCATCACAACTAGGCAACTCAACATGCTCATCATCATATTCATCATAAATAGGTAAGTCAAGGCATGAAGAAGTTTCACTAGCATGAAGCATGGTAATAGGTGGGTCGACATCATGGGAGCAATCGATGGTAAGAGAGTCCACTAGTGGGACAAGAGAAGCACCATCACCTATGTTACCATTGGGCGTCGCTCATGTGTTGTAGGTGAGGTGTTGAAGATCGTCTCGTTGTCATCTTCATCTTGATGGAACCATGTGGGGGGTGCATCATCATCCACCATGGCCATCCTCGTCTCCAATGTAGGGATGGACTCGTCGAGGATAGGCATGTCGTCATGTAGGAGACCTAGCACCGAAGAAGAAAACACACTAGGAGTAGAGGTTAAGTCGTTAGAAATCATAGTGGCCTCATGTGCCGTGTCAACTACCTCACTCACTAAATGTTGTGGCTCACTCACTCCCTCAAGGATGCTCTCATTCGTATGGTGGGTGGAGTCACTCAAATGGCGCTCAACCTCACATAGGATGTGTGGCATGCTCTCATGTGTGGGGCTAGTGGTGGTCACACTCATCCTCTCATATGAAATGCTCTCAATGTCACGTATGGTGGAGTCACTCATGTCACTCATGGGGTGGTGGCTCTCCTCACATGGCAATTGGGGCATCTCGACATATGTGGGTCTTGGGAGAGATGTAGGTGCAAATGTCTCCATGCTGGTCGCGTAGCTTGACTCGGAGTATGAGTCCAATGTGGGCGTCGTCTTCATGTTGTTGAAGAGGTTCGTGCTCGTCGCCGTGGTCGAAGGGGATGGCCCTTGCTCGACCGTCTTGTCACCGTCTTGGTGTTGGAGGCCCATATGATGTGGCACCTCATAGCTCGTCTCCATGACCGAAGGGAGTTTCCCATGCTCGGCCATCTTCCTTGAGGGGCTTCCGAAGATGAAAGTGTCGCCCTCGCTCGTAGGTAGTCGCCTTGGACTTGATGAAGTCGATGTAGGCATACACGTGGGAAGTAGGCGAAGATGCCGTACGTCCAAAGGCAAAGATGCCTTGAGAACACTTGGCGAAGATGCCGAAGTGGTTGATGTAGCCGTAGCGCCGACTTGGTGGTGGTCGTCTCGCGGTCTTCTCTTGTGCTTATGAAGCTTCGACTTGGCGTGTTGGGACTTGTGCATTTGCGCTTGTGGAGCATCTTCATGATGATGGTGTCGTTGTCGTGTTTGAGCTCGTAGAAGATGTCGTTAAATCGTAAATGCGTGCACATGATGCTTGGAGGTGACTTGCCCTTCATGGCGATGTGGATCACAAGCGTGATGGTGGTCGCCATGTAGATGTGGGCGAGGGCGATTTGCACTTGCATCGCTTAGGCGCTCCAAGACTTGTGGCTTGAGCGTCGCCGTCTTGAAGATGACGAAGGGAAGAGGACTTGATCAAGGCCGAATCTCCTCCATCCTTGCATCTTGCTCCTCTTTATGTGCGGCAAGCTTCTTGTCGAAGTAGTCCCTTCTCCTTGCTTGGAGTGATGAATGTCGATGGAGATGTTCTCGATCGCGCTCGCAATCTTGATTGTGTGCCTTGCACTTGTCGTTGTAGATCGAAGAGAGACGCTTTGGTGATGTAGTTGTTCACGCCGTCGTTGTTGTCGTGAGACCGGAGATGAAATGCCTTGCCTATCCATCACAAGACTCGAGCAAATATGAGTGGGAGAAAAGAAGAACTTATACCAATGTACCTTGACCGATGTTGAAAATGAATCAAGTTCACTCAAATGCGGACAATGAAATAGCACTATTGGTACCAATCCTTGTCGGTTCTCACACCTACACAAGTAAAGCTTATCGAGGAGCTCGGTGAGGATGTGGCAGAAAAATTTAATGCAAAATGTTAGCAAGAGTCAATAATGTTGGAAGAGATTCACAAATTCATAAGTGAAACAAATGGACCAATAGCAAAGAATGGCACACGGAAACACACACGGATAGATAAATGGGGTCGTGCAACCAAGGAATGAGCACAAAATGTGGAATCCACGGAAACGCTTCGTGTTGCACAACTCAAGAGAGGCGCTATACGATTGCTCTAATGGCGGATCGACACTTGTGCACAACCTATAAGATGCAAAATGGATAAACTTCTATCCCAAGTATGCTATGTATGTATGGTTCGGTGTTTCTCTCAAGATGATCCAAGATGATCGGATATGATAATCTTATATGCAATGTGGTATGATGCTATGGCACTTGCTTACAAGCTTCTTTGCTCTTTCTCTCTTTTGCTTAAAAGCTTTATTTCTTTTTTTTCTATGGCCACTTTGCACAATGCACAAACCAAGATAGCAATTGTGTGTATGGGAACAAACTTGAGACACAATGGATGATATGATACCAATATGATATGGTATGGTATGTAATGGAAGGTATGATCACTAATGTGCACAAGTAACGTTGCGGCAATACTCAATGGCTAGTCTCGATAGGCAAATAGCATAAAATGGGCTAGGGGTTAACAATGCAATAGCAAGGAATATACAATGGAGGGATACCACGATACCAAGATGATATGGAGGTTACCGTCCGGCGATGATGAGTAGCGGTGTTCTTGATGTAGATACCAAGATGATGGAGACTCGTCCCTAAGTAGCCGAAACACCTTAGGAAACGGAAAAACCGCGAACTCAAAATCTCAAACGTCAAATGTCAAAATGGTGGTAGCGGAAAGCGGTGGTGGTTTGCACTAGGCAATGCGGAAGTGGGATGATGGGCTATACACGATGTAAGAGTTGAAGTTGCCGTCCCTAAGTAGCCGAAACACCTTAGGAGACACAAGCCACAACTCGAAAAAGCTCAATCAACAATTGGGTTAAGTTGGGTTGTCGGAAGTGGTGGTGGTGGTTGATGAAGAAGCAATCGTCCCTAAGTAGCCGAAACACCTTAGGAGACTCGAATCACTACTCAAGCAACCACTAATGCTATGGGGAACAAAATTGGTTAGGTTGCGGAAGTCGGTGGTGGTTATGCGGAGGATGTGGCGGAAGCCCTAGGCAAAGATGCCAAAGTTCACAAAATTTGATGGAGTCAAATGGTGATGGTAGTATTTTTATGGGAAGGGGGATGTCAATAGCTTCAAAACGAGCTAAAGAACGTCAAAATCGGACTCCGGATGAATTAGTTATGGCCAAAACGGTGAAATTCGGAAGGCTGAAACTGGGAGGAGCGGAAGTACCGCTTGGGAGGGCGGTAGTACCGCTCGTGTGATAATACCGCTTGGAGCAGGCGATAGTACCGCTCGTGTCGGGTTTTTTCGCAAAATCTGGCTCTGGGAGGGGCGGTAGTGCCGCTTGGAAGGGCGGTAGTACCGCTTGGAGGTGCTAAGCGGTAGTACCGCTTGGAAGGGCGGTAGTACCGCTCGTGTCGGGATTTTTCGCAAATCCGGATAGGGGCACGATTTTGGGGCGGAAATGGGTGATTTCGGGGGCAAAATTGGAGAGATTTCGTGGATGGAAAGTGGGGAAACTTGGGGGAATGCTAGATCCACTTGAGACCAAGCAAATCCACGGATCAAAATCAACAAAACATCATCAAAACTAACAAATCACAAAAAAATTTGGGGCTATTTTTGGTGGGGATTTTCGGATTTAGGACGAAATCAACCAAATCAAGCTAGAAAAAGAGGGTAGGGGCTCCAAAGCGTGATCAACGTGGCTCATGATACCATAGATGATGTGAGGCGGAACCCTCGTGGATGATCTTTCACGTTGGAGCGGATCCTCACGGGAATCACGAAGAACAGCGGAAGAACAAGAGGGAAACACGGAGAAAGCGAGAGAGGAATCACTAAACCAACAAGAGATCAATCACACAAGTGCTAGACCACCGAACACAAAGAGGTACATATGATCCAGAATCAACAAAGGTAAGGATACACGAGTAGCCGTTCTTCTCCGAGAGGAGGTCTTGATGGGGTCCACCCTAGAAGGGGGTCTTGAATCCGCTTGGGGGATCTTCTCCGAAGAGGTCCTGAGCTCAGGAGAAGTAACCAAGTGGATGAGCAAGGCTCTCACATGAGCTAAACCTAAGCTAACCCTAGAAAGGAGGGAGGTGGTCTATTTATAGTCTAAGCCACGAAGGGGTAAGTGAGAGGGGGATACAAGGCCAAAGGCCCTTGATTCTTGCACAGGCAGAGCGGTAGTACCGCTTGGGAGGGGGTATTACACGCTTACAATGTAGTGCCGCTGGACCGGCGGTAATACCGGACCCGGTCGCTCGAGCGCAGGAGTTTGTCGGGTTGAGCGGCGATGAGAGCGGAATTTGGTGAGTAGTGCCGCTCGGGGGCCTTTAGCGGTAGTACCGCTTGGTGTTGGCGGTAGTACCGCTTCGCCTGGTCTTCTTTCTCCTTCTCTTCCATGCTTGGCCTTGGTCCTTGGATCCTCCATAGTCGTCTCTGTTGTACCTGAGTGTATGCAAGGTCCATGCATGAGGTAGTAGCCATGTCTCACATGTGGAAAGTGACGGTTCGAAGAGGAGTGAGTTCACCTTGGGTCCAATGGCGCATAGTCGAGGTCTCATCTTATGTATCCTTGGGGCTTGGAGAGTGGTTCGAGTGTACATGGGGATGAACGTGGTATGCTCCGCATCAGAAAATGGATCAATGATCACTCAATGATGTAACAAGCAAATAACACAATTGGTACCAATTCTTGTCGGTTTGTCAGACCTACACAAGTAAGGCTTATGGTGGAGCTCGGTGAGAATAGTGGCACAAAAATTTGATGCAAAATGTTAGCAAGAGTCAATAATGTTGAAAGAGATTCACAAATTCGCAAGTGAAACAAGTAGACCAATAGCAATGAATGGCACACGGAAACGCACACACGGATAGATAAATGGGGCCGTGCAACCAAGGAACGAGCTCAAAATGTGGAATCCACCAAAATGCTCGTGTTGCACAACTCAAGAGAGACGCTAGCACGATTGCTCAAATAGGCGGATACGACACTTGTGCACAACCTATAAGATGCAAAATGGATAAACTTTCTATCCCAAGTATGCTATATATGTATGGTTCCCGGTGTTTGATCCAAGATGATCGGATATGACAATCTTATATGCAATTTGGTATGATGCTATGGCACTTGCTTACAAGCTTCTTTGCTCTTTCTCTTTTTGCTTAAAAGCTTTATTCTCTTTTTTTTGTATGGCCACTTTGCGGAATGCACAAACCAGGATAGCAATTGATAGAGGCAAAGGTGTCCCGTCTTTCGATGAGATGGTGGCTATCGTTTAGGATGAAGTCGACTTTGACGATCCGACTACGAACGTGCGAGGACGTCGCGCCTTAGCAATCGCTAAACCAACTCCGAGAGGTTATTGACCACGCGCAGAGCACGATCAACGACCACGAAGGTCATTTCCTGCGAGCAAGCGAAGAACAAGCAAGAAACTAAGATTGCAATCTGGATATTGCGAATATAAGAGGAAATATTTATTGATCAAGGTGGGTTCTATGACGCCTTTGTCTGGTCGTTGAACACAAACGAAGTACGCGAAGCTGCAGCTATGGCAAACTTTTAATCTAAACAAAACCCAAAGTCTAAACGACGCCCTAAGGGCTGTATATATGGAGGAAGAGGAGGGAATTTCGTGGCCCTTGAGGGTGGGGTCCGAAACCAACCCTAACTCTTGTTTCCCCACACATACGGACTCTAAAAATAGCCTATACTTAAGTATTTCGAAATTACATGGGCCTGGCCCAATAATAAGGTGATGCAGCACCTAGAATAGCCTATGGACGAATATTATGAAGTGGCATCTTGTATATTTCGTCCAAGGCTTCATGCACTCCTTATGGTGGCTTCAAAGTCCTGAAATCATCACTTGTAACTCCGTCCTTGATCCCCTTGCGCATGCCATCAACTCCATGCGTGTTTTTGCTCCAATGTTCATCCTTCTCCAAGCTCGGCCATTCATTTGTAAGCAAAACAAATGTATCCAATTTAGGCAGTATCATATTCTCATGAACATTAGAATCATTACTAAGAAGCGAAAGTACACAGTAATTCAATTGGCGTCTTGTGAGCTCTAGTAATTGGTCCAGTATATGTAACAGTAGGGGCTGTGGGTGTAACAATGGTATTGATGTCCTCATCATCCTCCCTTCTTGAAATGAAGTCGTCCTCGTGAAGCTCATCTTCCTCACCCAAATAAGGCTTCAAATCTGCAATGTTAAAAGTGGGACTAACCCCAAATTCTGCAGGCAGCTCTAGTTTATATGCATTATCATTTATTTTCTCTAACACCTTAAATGGACCATCAGCACGTGGCACTAGCTTTGATTTGCGCAAATTAGGAAAGCTATCCTTACGCAAATGTAACCAAACAAGATCTCCAGGTGCAAAGACAACATGTTTCCTACCCTTATCTCCAGCAAGTTTATATTTAACATTCATACGCTCAATGTTTTCCTTAGTTAACTCAAGCATTTTTAAGATCAATTCAGCACGTTGTTTAGCATCAAAATTAACCTTCTCCGAAGATGGAAGAGGCAACAAATCAATGGGTGCAAGAGGTAGGAAACCATACACAATTTCAAAAGGGCACATCTTAGTAGTAGAATGCAACGAACGATTATAAGCAAATTCAATATGAGGCAAGCATTCTTCCCACATTTTCTTATTATTCTTCAAAACAACCCTAAGCATAGTAGACAATGTTCTATTGACTACTTCAGTTTATCCATCGGTTTGGGGTGACAAGTAGTACTAAAAAGCAGTTTAGTCTCCAACTTAGCCCATAAACATCTCCAAAAGTGGCTAAAAAATTTAGTATCACGATCTGAAACAATAGTATTTGGCACACCATGCAAGCGAATAATTTCACGAAAGAACAAATCAGCAACATTAACAGCATCATCGCTTTTATGACATGGTATAAAGTGTGCCATTTTCGAGAAACTATCCACGACAACAAATATGCTATCCCTCCCCTTCTTTGTTCGAGGTAAACCTAAAACAAAGTCCATAGATATATCCTCCCAAGGAACACTAGGTACAGGCAAAGGCATATATAAACCAGGAGGATTGAGTCGTGACTTAGCTTTTTGACATGTAGTGCAGCGAGCAACAAAACGCTCAACATCCCGTCTCATCTTTGGCCAAAAGAAATGTGTAGCAATTACGTCCTCCGTCTTCACGCCAAAGTGTCCCATTAATCCTCCTCCATGTGCCTCCTGCAACAACAAAAGACGAACAGAGCTAGCAGGAATGCATAGCTTGTTAGCACGGAACACAAAACCATCATTAACAACGAACTTGTTCCATGTTCTTCCTTCTTTACAATTCTGCATTACATCTTTAAAATCAGCATCATGCACATATTGATCTTTGATGGTCTCCAAACTAAATATTTTGAAGTCAAGTTGTGAAAGCATAGTATAGCGACGAGACAAAGCATCAGCAATAACATTTTCTTTACCCTTCTTGTGTTTTGATGAGGACATCAATACCATTGTTACACCCACAGCCCCTACTGCTACATATACTGGACCAATTACTAGAGCTCGCGCACGCCAATTAAATTATCAGGTACTTTCATTTCTTGGTAATGATTCTAATGTTCATGAGAATATGATGCTGCCTAAATTGGATACATTTGTTTTGCTTACAAATGAAGGCCCTAGCTTGGAGAAGGATGGACATTGGAGCAAGAACAAGCATGGAGATAATGCCATGCTAAGGGGAACAAACGGAGTTACAAGTGATGATTTCAGGACTTTGAAGCCACCATAATGGATGCAAGAAGCCTTGGACGAAATATACAAGATGCTACTTCATAAATGTCGTCCGAGGCTATTCTAGGTGCTCGTCACCTTAGTAGTGGGCCAGGCCCTTGTAATTTCGAAATACACAAGTATAGGCTATTTTTAGAGTCCGTGTGTGTGGGAAACAAGAGATAGGGTTGATTTGGACCCCTCCACAAAGGGCCACGAAATTCCCCTCTTCCTCCATATATACAGCCCTTAGGGCACCGTTTAGACCTTAGGTTTTGTTTAGATTAAAAGTTCGCCATAGCTGCAACTTGGCGTGCCGTTTGTGTTCAACGACCGGACAAAGGCGTCACAGAACCCCACCTTGATCAATAAAGCTTTCATCTTATATTCGCAATATCCAGATTGCAATCTCAGTTTCTTGCTTGTTCTTCGTTTGCTCGCAGGAAAGCAGACCCTCGTGGTCGGGTTGATCGTGCTCGGCGTGGTCAATAACCTCTCGGAGTTGGTTTAGCGATTGCTAAGGCGCGGCGTCCTCGCTGACGTTCAGTAGTCGGATCGTCAAAGTCGACTTCCTCCAAAGCGAAAACCCACATCTCATCGAAAGGCGGGACACCTTTGCCTCTATCAAGTGGTATCAGATTTTCAGGTTGCTCGGTGAGATTTTACAGTTTTCCGTAGTTTAGATCGAGTCTGTTCTTCATACCTATAGTCCACGAAAAAGCCACAAAAAAAAATTAGGGTTAGTTCATCATATCCGAACCAATCGAGCCTTTGCATAATCTTTTTAGGGTTTTGATTTGTTGAATTTGCGGTTACATCGTCGTGTCGAGTTCTTTGGTCTTAGAGTCTAGTCTTTTAGAGTTTGAGTTACGGTCATAAGTTGTCACGCCGCCGCACCATCATCATCGCCTTGCCATCTTCCACCATTGCTTATCCGCCACCGCTCTGAATCCATATCCATATACCACCACCGCTACCATATACCACCACCGCTGCCATATACCACTACCAAATATCCACCACCAATCCGAGTTCTTCTCATATTAGCTTTGTTTTCGAGATCCATCTAGTTTCCGATTCGTGTTTCCTTGCCTGCGTAGGTTTCGGGAAATTTTTTTTTTCCGAAAACGCACTTGTCAAAAAAATTTCTGGCTATCCTATTTTAAGGTGTTTCTAAGCGTATCGAGGACGATCGCCGTTATAGAAAGTTTTTTGACCCGTTTCGATTTTTGGGTCAGGCGTTCGAAAAAAAAATTTTGGTCGAAAAAATTTCGTGCCCATCTGTCGGTTTGACACAGGAAGAGTTTTGAGACACTCGCCATTATAGTGATTTTTCACAAAAAAAAAAAGCAAAAAAAAAGCAGCAAAAAAAAAAAGCGAAAAACAAATTCAGTGTGCTTTTCCGTTGTTTCCGTGCAGCGCCGTGATTTTGTTAGTGTTCTAGGCTCGCGTCTCTAGCACGGTCTAGCCTAGGACCAGCACAAGATCCGTCGTTGAGCGTTTATTCAACTTTGCATCTCTGAATTGATTATTGCTAACCTTTTTGCTACCATATTATAAGCCTTCCCAGCTCCACATACATCTACATCGTGCGTTTGACTCTCCACAGTAATCGCTCTATCCAAGCTTTGAGAGTTTTGACTACATCGGTTGCCGATCACCTTTCTTCTTGGGTAAGAATTGGTAAGAATTTGAGATTTGCTTGACGGATTTGTGACTGTCCACCACACCACCACCACCACTTCCTAGTAGTCTGTCGAATCATATTCTTGTGTGTTTCTATTGCTGCTAACCATGGCAGGATCACAAGCCGACGCGACCGACTGGGAGAACATGACAAACAAAGCGCTACATGATAAGTTTCAACAAATGATGAGTGGGCAGGTGGACGATGTGCTAAATAGATTTGAAGAGGCCATGGAGAAGATAGATGGCATTGAGAAGGCGTTCGAAACAAAGCTCGATAACAAGTTTAATGAATTGCTCGCGTCTACCACCACCACCACCGGCTGCACCTAACGCACCTCTACTACAACAACATGGACTACCTCCACATGTGAAACAGCCCTCCGCTTGAGCTTCCGTGTCCCTCTTCACTGGCCAAGCTCTTTGGTGCTCTTTGTTGATATACATGGCTCCTGCTGCTGCGGTGGGGAGGATGATTATGTGAGAGATTACGAGGATGAGGTTGATCAACATCGAACTACGTGCAACCACCAGCACCACAACCACCAGGTCGTCCACATGCAAATAATGGCAATGTTAGGGCTCCCCTTCAGTGCGAGATCATGACCATCTCCTAAACTGAAATTGAATATTCCACCATTTGAGGGTAGATATGTTCTGATATATATCTTACTTGGGAGTTAGAAACTGAACAACAATTTACATGTTTACATTATCACGAGGAGAGGCGTGTTCTGCTGCTGTTTGTGCTTTCACTAGCTTTGCATGTGTTTGGTGGTCGAACATTGTAGATTATATCCTGTTCCAGCTACTTGGGCTGCTTTGAAAACTGCTATGCGTACTCGTTGGGTTCCACCATATTATCAACGTGAATTACTTCAAAAATTGCAGCGCTTAAGACAAGGAAAAATTCGGTGAAGAATATTATCGGGAATTACAAACTGGCTTGATTAGATGTGGTATTGTTGAGGAGAATGAAGCTATGCTTGCACGTTTTACGGGTGGATTAAATAGAGATTCAGACCATTCTAGACTACAAGGATAATAATAATATCACTCGATTATTCCATCTTGCTTGTAAAGCTGAGCGTGAAGTGCAGGATCGATGAGGCCTTGGCGCGGACTAACTTTTCTGCAGGTCGACCTTCCTCATGGACACCACGTGCATCATCTACTTCACACGTTCTACTACACGGCACCTCCGTCGGCTGCCACCTCCAACCGTGATACAAGAAAGCAGGCACAACCACCACTATCGCCAAGAGTACACCTCTTTGGGCCTACTGAGCTCTTCTTCTTCCATGGCGTCAACAGGGCACACAAGTGATATTATTTGTCGTCGTTGTAAGGGAAGAGGACATTTTTGAGAGAATGCCAATCTCAGCGTGTGATGATTGCTACCGAGGATGGTGGGTATGAGTCTGCTAGTGACTATGATGAAGAGACTTTGGCTCTTATTACACATAAAGAACACGGTGGAGATGATTCGATCATGAGACGCAATACATGGCTCTTTGAAGATCTTGACAGGTATGAATGTTTAGTTGCTCAACGTGTTTTGAGTGTGCAGTTACACAAGCTGAGCAAAATCAGAGGCATAACTTGTTCCATACAAAGGGAGTTGTGAAGGGCGTTCTATTCACGTCATCATAGATGGAGGAGCTGCAACAACTTGGCTAGCATGGATATGGTGGAGAAGCTTTCTCTCACCACAAGACCACATCCACATCCTTACTACATCCAATGGTTCAACAACAGCGGCAAGGTTAAGGTAACACGTCTTTGTTCGTGTGTATTTTAGTATCTCTACAGATGCTGATTATGTTGATTGTGATGTGGTACCTATGCAAGCATGTTCCTTATTACTTGGTAGACCATGGCAATTTGATAAAAATTCTGTACACCATGGTAGAAACAATCAGTATACTCTTGTTCACAAGGATAAAAATATTACTTTGCTTCCTATGACTCTGATTCCATTTTGAAAGATGATATTAATAGAGCTAATAAAGCAAAACAGGAGAAAATAGGAGTGAAAATCAGATTGTGGCAAAAGAATTTGAGCAACAAATGAAGCCTAATAATAAACCATCTAATGTTGCTTCTGAAATTAAACTGAAAAGTGCATGTTTATTTGCCACCAAATCTGATATTGATGAGCTAGATTCTAGCAAATCTGTTTGCTATGCTTTTGTGTGCAAAGAGGCATTATTTTCATTCGAGGGCGTGCCTTCCTCTTTGCCCCTGCGGTCACTAACATTTTGCGGGAGTTCGCCGGCGTCTTCCCACAAGGCGTGCCACAGGATTACCACCTATTCGAGGATTGAGCATCAAATTGACTTAATTCCGGTGCATCGCTACCAACCGCGCACCATACCGTACCAATCCGGAGGAGGCGAAGGAGATTATCGTCAAGTCAGGAGCTGCTCGACAAAGGTTATATCGCGAATCTCTTAGTCCTTGTGCTGTTCCTATTATACTAGTGCCTAAAAAGGATGGTGCGTCGGCGTATGTGTGTTGATTGTAGAGGCATTAATAATATTACTATTCGTTATCGTCATCCTATTCCTAGGCTAGATGATATGCTTGATGAATTGAGTGGCTCTACAATATTCTCCAAAGTTGATTTGCGTAGTGGATACCATCAAATTCGTATGAAATTGGGAGATGAATGGAAAACAGCATTTAAAACTAAGTTTGGATTATATGAGTGGTTAGTCATGCCTTTTGGGTTAACTAATGCACCTAGTACTTTCATGAGATTAATGAGCGAAGTTTTACGTGCTTTCATTGGACGATTTGTGGTAGTTTACTTTGATGATATACTGATTTATAGCAAATCTTTGGAAGAACATTTGGAACATTTACGTGCTGTTTTAATGCTCTCGTGATGCACGTTTGTTTGGTAACCTTGGGAAGTGCACCTTTTGCACCGACGAGTATCTTTTCTTGGCTATGTTGTTACTCCACAGGAATTGAAGTTGATAAAGCCAAGATTGAAGCTATTGAGAGTTGGCGCAGCCCAAAGCGGTCACACAAGTGAGGAGTTTTCTTGGACTCGCTGGTTTCTATAGGCGTTTTGTGAGAGACTTTAGCACCATTGCTGCACCTCTCAATGAGCTTACAAAGAAGGATGTGCCTTTTGTTTGGGGTACCGCATACGGAAGAAGCCTTCACGGTATTGAAAGATAAGTTGACACATGCTCCTTTACTCCAACTTCGACTTTAATAAGACTTTTGAGCTTGAATGTGATGCTAGTGGAATTGGATTAGGAGGTGTGTTATTACAAGATGGCAAACCTGTTGCATACTTTTCGAAAAATTGAGTGGGCCTAGTCTGAACTATTCTACTTATGACAAAGAATTATATGCTCTTGTTCGGACTTTAGAGACATGGCAACATTATTTATGGCCCAAAGAATTTGTTATACATTCTGATCATGAATCTTTGAAACATATTAAAAGTCAAGCTAAGCTAAATCGTAGACATGCTAAATGGGTTGAATTCATTGAGACTTTCCCTTATGTCATTAAACACAAGAAGGGTAAAGAAAATGTTATTGCTGATGCTTTGTCTCGTCGATATACTATGCTTTCACAACTTGACTTCAAAATATTTGGTTTGGAGACCATCAAAGATCAATATGTGCAGGATGCTGATTTTAAAGATGTAATGCAGAATTATAAAGAAGGAAGAACATGGAACAAGTTCGTTATTAATGATGGTTTTGTGTTCCGTGCTAACAAGCTATGCATTCCTGCTAGCTCTGTTCGTCTTTTGTTGTTGCAGGAGGCGCATGGAGGAGGATTAATGGGACACTTTGGCGTCAAGAAGGCGGAGGATATACTTGCTACACATTTCTTTTGGCCAAAGATGAGGCGGGATGTTGAGCGTTTTGTTGCTCGCTGCACTACATGTCAAAAAGCTAAGTCACGACTCAATCCTCATGGTTTATATATGCCTTTTACTGTGCCTAGTGTTCCTTGGGAGGATATATCTATGGACTTTGTTTTAGGTTTACCTCGAACAAAGAAGGGGGGATAGCATATTTGTTGTCGTGGATAGATTCTCGAAAATGGCACACTTTATACCATGTCATAAAAGCGATGATGCTGTTAATGTTGCTGATTTGTTCTTTCATGAAATTATTCGCTTGCATGGTGTGCCAAATACTATTGTTTCAGATCGTGATGCTAAATTTCTTAGCCACTTTAGGAGATGTTTATGGGCTAAGTTGGGGACTAAACTGCTTTTTAGTACTACTTGTCACCCCCAAACTGATGGACAAACTGAAGTAGTCAATAGAACATTGTCTACTATGCTTAGGGCTGTTTTGAAGAATAATAAGAAAATGTGGGAAGAATGCTTGCCTCATATTGAATTTTGATGTAGGGTAGAACCCTAGGTTGACGATCTTTCACGCTTGGAGAGAATCCCTACGAGGAACACGAAGAACAAGCGGAAGAACACGAGGGAAAACACGGGGAGAACGAGAGAGAGATCACTCAACCGACAAGAAAACGATCACACAAGTGCTAGATTATCAAACACATAGAGTGGCACACGATTCAAGGACAACAAAGGGTAGGATACAAGGGTAGCCGTTCTTCTCCGAGAGGAGGTCTTGAGGGTGCACCCTAGGAGGGTCTTGAATCCGCTTGGGGGATCTTCTCCGTAGAGGTCCTGATCTCGAAGGAGAAGTAGCCAAGTGGATGAGCAAAGGCTCTCACACCAAAATATGAGCAAATCCAAAGCTAACCCTAGAAAGGATGAGGGGAAGGTCTATTTATAGTCTAGGACCTCCAAGGGGTAAGTTGGGGGCGAAAAGAGTACATGGGCCTCGGCCCAAACGCAGCTACTGTGGCAGAGGCGGTAGTACTGCTGTTGCTTCATGGCGGTAGTACCGCTCGACGTCGTTCGATTCTGGAGTGTGTGTCGGTTTTGCGGAAGTAGGCGGATGGAGAGCGGTAGTACCGCTTGGCTCGGCTCAGTGGTAGTACCTGCTTGGCTTGAGCGGTAGTACCGCTTCATTTGGCGGTAATACCGCTTGGCTTGAGCGGTAGTACCGCTCCCTCTGGACTCTGCAGCTCCTTCTCTTGCTCTTGGTGTCCATCTTGGGCTGCAGCTTCTCCTAGGTTGGTTCCTTGGTACCTAAGCATGCACAACATTCAGATTGAGGTAGTAGCCATGTCTCGAGAGGGTCATATGATATTTCACTAAGGAGAGAAGTCACCTCGGTCTCGAGAGCTCGAGCTCGTGCTCTAGTCATGGGTCCTCTTGGCTCTTGATGAGGCGGTTGTGGATGCATGGGGATGATCGTGGGATGCTCCGCATCATCTCCCCCTTGGGAGAGATCCGACCTCGGATCAAAAGCTTCATCTCCATGGAAAGGTGCGAGGTCCTTGGCGTTGAAGATGTCGCTCACGTTGTACTTGTCACGAGGTATGTCGATCTTGTAAGCGTTGTCGTTGTAGCGTGCTAGTACCTTGAAAGGTCCATCGGCTCGAGGGAGAAGTTTGGACTTGCGTTCTTTGGGGAAGCGGTCCTTTCGAAGGTGTAGCCACACTAGATCACCAATGTTGAAGACCATGGGTTGCTTGTTGGCGTTGAGCTTGTTTGCTTGGCGTTGTACTTGGCGCTCGATGGTGTGCCTTGTATCTTCGTGCATCTTCTTGATGTAGCTTGCTCGTTCACTTGCATCCATGTTGGTGCGCTCTTGGAGAGGAAGTGGTAGAATGTCCAATGGGGACAACGGGTTGAAACCGTGAGCGACCTCGAAGGGGACTTGCGGTAGTTGAATGTCTTGCGATTGTAGGCGTACTCGGCGATGGGTAGACATGCTTCCCACTCCTTGATGTTCTTCTTGATCAAGACACGAAGTAGAGTGGATAGTGTGCGGTTCGTCACCTCCGTTTGGCCGTCGGTTTGAGGATGGTATGCCGAGGAGAACAAGAGCTTGATTCGAGCTTGGCACATAGGGTCTTCAAAAGTAACTCAAGAACTTGGCGTCACGATCGGAGCGATTGTCTTTGATGCGCCATGGAGTCGCAAGATTTCCCTACAAAGAGATTTGCAACATGTGAAGCATCGTCTATCTTGTTGCAAGGAATGAAATGTGCCATTTAGAAAATCTATCCACAACAACAAAGACGGAATCCTTGCCATTTTGAGTCCTAGGCAAACCAAGTACAAAATCCATACTAATGTCTTCCCATGGTTGATATGGAATAGGAAGAGGCATGTAAAGACCATGAGATTGAGCTTTAGACTTAGCTTTGCGACATGTGTAGCATCGGTTGGTGAAGCGTGAGGCGTCATGGAACATCTTGGGCCAAAAGTAGTTGTTGGAGAGTCGGCGAATGTCTTGTCGCGTCCAAAGTGTCCCATGAGGCCGCCTCCATGAGCCTCTTGCAAAAGGAGCAAGCGAAGAGAAGACTAGGGAATGCAAAGTTTGTTAGCTCTCATAAGGTAACCATCCTTGATGTAATATTGTTCCCAAGGCGTATGTGTCAAACACTTAGCATAAGGAGAAGCAAAAGATGGATCATGCTCATACAAGTCTTTTATATGCTCAAAACCAATAACATTCAACTCAAGTTGAGTGACAAGCATGTTTATGCGTGAAAGCGTCGGCAACTACATTTTCTTTACCCTTAATGTACTTGATCACATAAGGAAAAGATTCAATGAATTCACTCCATTTGGCATGGCGCTTGTTCAATTTAGTTTGACCTTTGAGGTACTTAAGCGTTTCATGATCGGTATGGATGACAAACTCATGCGGTCTAAGGTAATGTTCCCAAACATGTAGCACACGCACTAAAGCATACAATTCTTTGTCATAGATGGGATAATTAAGTTGAGCACGGAGAGTTTTCACTAAAATATGCAATGGCTCGTTTTCTTGCATTAAAACTCCGCCAATTCGGTACCACTTGCATCACAATGAACCTCAAAAGTTTTGTCAAAATTGGGCAAAGCAAGAATCGGAGCATGAGTAAGCAAAGACTTGAGCTCATCAAAAGCGGTTGATTGCGAATCATGCAAAGTATGGGATGAATTAAAATCTCCTAATGTGTATGAAAACTATGGGGTCTCCTCATGAGCATTAATGGAAACATCACATGGAGAATATTGACAACATCCAAAACAATGCATATTTGGAACAATGTGATCATGGCATGGAATAGTAGATGAATTGCATAAATCATGTAAAGGAAGCATGGCAATATCATCACAAGAGAAGCAAGGCCAATGACCATCATCTAGTCATCTATGCCATAAGTGCAAATGGGATTTATTTTAATGGGGCATGCATAGTTACTATGTTGAGATTGAAATGATGCAATATGGGAGATCTCACTCATAGCATATGACAAATTCAATGGATTGTCAAACATGAAGTGACCAATAGAATTTTCACAAGATATCCTATGAAGCATAGCATCACAACTAGGCAACTCAACATGCTCATCATCATATTCATCATAAATAGGTAAGTCGAGGCATGAAGAAGTTTCACTAGCATGAAGCATGGTAATAGGTGGAGTCGACATCATGGGAGCAATCGATGGTAAGAGAGTCCACTAGTGGGACAAGAGAAGCACCATCACCTATGTTACCATTGGGCGTCGCTCATGTGTTTAGGTGAGGTGTTGAAGATCGTCTCGTTGTCATCTTCATCTTGATGGAACCATGTGGGGGTGTCATCATCCACCATGGCCATCCTCGTCTCAATGTGGGGATGGACTCGTCGAGGATAGGCATGTAGTCATGTAGGAGACCTAGCACCGAAGAAGAAAACACTAGGAGTAGAGGTTAAGTCGTTAGAAATCATAGTGGCCTCATGTGCGTCAACTACCTCACTCACTAAATGTTGTGGCTCCTCACTCCCTCAAGGATGCTCTCATTCGTATGGTGGGTGGAGTCACTCAAATGGCGCTCAACCTCACATAGGATGTGTGGCATGCTCTCATGTGTGGGGCTAGTGGTGGTCACACTCATCCTCTCATATGAAATGCTCTCAATGTCACGTAAGTCACTCATGTCACTCATGGGGTGGTGGCTCTCCTCACATGGCAATTGGGGCATCTCGACATATGTGGGTGCGGAGAGATGTAGGTGCAAATGTCTCCATCTTGTGATCGCGTGGCTTGACTCGGATATGAGTCCAATGTGGGCGTCGTCTTCATGTTGTTGAAGAGGTTCGTGCTCGTCGCCCGTGGTGAAGGGATGGCCCTTGCTTTCGACGTCTTGTCACCGTCTTGGTGTTGGAGGCCCATATGATGTGGCACCTCATAGCTCGTCTCCATGAGAAGGTTTCCCATGCTGACCATCTTCCTTGAGGGGCCAGAAGATGAAAGTGTCGCCCTCGCTCGTGAGGTGAGTCGCCTTGGACTTGATGAAGTCGATGTAGGCATACGTGGGAAGTGGCGAAGATCTTGCGTCGTCCAAAAGCAAAGATGCCTTGAGAACACTTGGCGAAGATGCGAAGTGGTTGATGTAGCCGTGGCGCCGACTTGGTGGTGGTCGTCTCGCGGTCTTCTCTTGTGCTTATGAAGCTTCGACTTGGCGTGTTGGGACTTGTGCATTTGCGCTTGTGGAGCATCTTCATGATGATGGTGTCGTTGTCGTGTTTGAGCTCGTAGAAGATGTCGTTAAATCGTAAATCGTGCACATGATGCTTGGAGGTGACTTGCCCTTCATGGCGGTGGATCACAAGCGTGATGGTGGTCGCCATGTAGATGTGGGCGAGGGCGATTTGCACTTGCATCGCTTAGGCGCTCCGAAGACTTGTGGCAGGCGTCGCCGTCTTGAAGATGTAGCGAAGGAAGGACTTGATCAAGGCCGAATCTCCTCGCCATCTTGCTCCTCTTTATGTCGGCAAGCTTCTTGTCAGTAGTCCCTTCTCCTTGCTTGGAGTGATGAATGTCGATGGAGATGTTCTCGATCTTCTTAATCTTGATTGTGTGCCTTGCACTTGTCGTTGTAGATCGAAGAGAGGCTTTGGTGATGTAGTTGTTCACGCGTCGTTGTTGTCGTGAGCCGGAGATGAAATGCTTGCCTATCCATCACAAGACTCGAGCAAATATGAGTGGGAGAAAGAAGAACTTATACCAATGTACCTGACGATGTTGAAAATGAATCAAGTTCACTCAAATGCGGACAATGAAATAGCACTATTGGTACCAATCCTTGTCGGTTCTCACACCTACACAAGTAAAGCTTATCGAGGCTTCGGTGAGGATGTGGCGAAAAATTTAATGCAAAATGTTAGCAAGAGTCAATAATGTTGGAAGAGATTCACAAATTATAAGTGAAACAAATGGACCAATAGCAAAGAATGGCTGCGGAAACACACACGGATAGATAAATGAATTGCATGCAACAAGGAATGAGCACAAAATGTGGAATCCACGGAAGCGCTTCGTGTTGCACAACTCAAGAGAGGCGCTATACGCGATTGCTCTAATGGCGGATCGACACTTGTGCACAACCTATAAGATGCAAAATGGATAAACTTCTATCCCAAGTATGCTATGTATGTATGGTTCGGTGTTTCTCTCAAGATGATCCAAGATGATGGGATATGATAATCTTATATGCAATGTGGTATGATGCTATGGCACTTGCTTACAAGCTTCTTTGCTCTTTCTCTTTGCTTAAAAGCTTTATTTCTTTTTTTTCTATGGCCACTTTGCACAATGCACAAACCAAGATAGCAATTGTGTGTATGCGGGAACAAACTTGAGACACAATGGATGATATGATACCAATATGATATGGTATGGTATGTAATGGAAGGTATGATCACTAATGTGCACAGTAACGTTGCGGCAATACTCAATGGCTAGTCTCGATAGGCAAGTAGCATAAAATGGGCTAGGGGTTAACAATGCAATAGCAAGGGAATATACAATGGAGGGATACCACGATACCAAGATGATATGGAGGTTACCGTCCGGCGATGATGAGTAGCGGTGTTCTTGATGTAGATACCAAGATGATGGAGACTCGTCCCTAAGTAGCCGAAACACCTTAGGAAACGGAAAAACCGCGAACTCAAAATCTCAAACGTCAAATGTCAAAATGGTGGTAGCGGAAAGCGGTGGTGGTTTGCACTAGGCAATGCGGAAGTGGGATGATGGGCTATACACGATGTAAGAGTTGAAGTTGCCGTCCCTAAGTAGCCGAAACACCTTAGGAGACACAAGCCACAACTCGAAAAGCTCAATCAACAATTGGGTTAAGTTGGGTTGTCGGAGTGGTGGTGGTGGTTGATGAAGAAGCAATCGTCCCTAAGTAGCGAAACACCTTAGGAGACTCGAATCAGCAACCACTAATGCTATGGGGAACAAAATTGGTTGGAGTTGCGGAAGTCGGTGGTGGTTATGCGGAGGATGTGGCGGAAGCCCTAGGCAAATGCCAAAGTTCACAAAATTGATGGAGTCAAATGGTGATGGTAGTATTTTATGGGAAGGGGATGTCAATAGCTTCAAAACGAGCTAAAAGCGTCAAAATCGGACTCGGATGAATTAGTTATGGCCAAAGCGGTGAAATTCGGAGGCTGAAACTGGGAGGAGCAGATACCGCTTGGGAGGGCAGTAGTACGCTCGTAATGATAATACCGCTTGGAGCGAGCGATAGTACCGCTCGTGTCAGGATTTTCGCAAAATCTGGCTCTGGGAGGGGCGGTAGTGCCGCTTGGAAGAGCGGTAGTACCGCTTGGAGGTGCTAAGCGGTAGTACCGCTTGGAAGAAAGATAGTACCGCTCGTGTCGGGATTTTTCAAATCCGGATAGGGCACGATTTTGGGGCGGAAATGGGTGATTCGGGGGCAAAATTGGAGAGATTTCGTGGATGGAAAGTGGGGAAACTTGGGGAATGCTAGATCCACTTGAGACCAAGCAAATCCGGATCAAAATCAACAAAACATCATCAAAACTAACAAATCACAAAAAAATTTGGGGCTATTTTTGGTGGGGATTTTGGTTTAGGGCGAAATCAACCAAATCAAGCTAGAAAAAGAGGGTAGGGGCTCCAAAGCGTGATCAACGTGGCTCATGATACCATAGATGATGTAGGGCGGAACCCTCGTGGATGATCTTTCGTTGGAGCGGATCCTACGGGAATCACGAAGAACAGCGGAAGAACAAGAGAGCACGGAGAAAGCGAGAGAGGATCACTAAACCAACAAGATCAATCACACAAGTGCTAGACCACGAACACAAAGAGGTACATGATCCAGAATCAACAAAGGTAAGGATACACGGTAGCGTTCTTCTCCGAGAGGAGGTCTTGATGGTCCACCCTAGAAGGGGTCTTGAATCCGCAGGGGATCTTCTCGAAGAGGTCCTGAGCTCAGGAGAAGTAACCAAGTGGATGAGCAAGGCTCTCACACATGAGCTAAACCGCTAACCCTAGAAAGGAGGGAGGTGGTCTATTTATAGTCTAAGCCACGAAGGGGTAAGTGAGAGGGGATACAAGGCCAAAGGCCCGCAGTTGCCTGTGAGCAGGCAGTAGTACCGCTTGGGAGGGTATTACGCTTACAAGCAGTAGTGCCGCTGGACCGACAGTAATACCGGACCAGGTCGCTCGGCGCAGGAGTTTGTCGGGTTGAGCGGCAGTAGAGCGGAATTTGGTGGTAGTGCCGCTCAGGGCCTTTAGCGGTAGTACCGCTTGGTGTTGTGATAGTACCGCTCGCCTGGTCTTCTTTCTCCTTCTCTTCCATGCTTGGCCTTGGTCCTTGGATCCTCCATAGTCGTCTCTGTGTACTGAGTGTATGCAAGGTCCATGCATGAGGTAGTAGCCATGTCTCACATGTGGAAAGTGACAGTTCGAAGAGGTGAGTTCACCTTGGGTCCAATGGCGCATAGTCGAGGTCTCATCTTATGTATCCTTGGGGCTTGGAGAGTGGTTCAGTGTACATGGGGATGAGCGTGGTACTCCGCATCGAAAAATGGATCAATGATCACTCAATGATGTAACAAGCAAATAACACAATTGGTACCAATTCTTGTCGGTTTATCAGACCTACACAAGTAAGGCTTATGGTGGGCTCGGTGAGAATAGTGGCACAAAATTTGATGCAAAATGTTAGCAAGAGTCAATAATGAAGAGATTCACAAATTACCAAGTGAAACAAGTAGACCAATAGCAATGAATGCTGACGGAAGCACACACGGATAGATAAATGGGGCCGAAATGCAGCAAGGAACGAGCTCAAATGTGGAATCCACCAAAATGCTCGTGTTGCACAACTCAAGAGAACCTTCACGATTGCTCAAATAGGCGGATCGACACTTGTGCACAACCTATAAGATGCAAAATGGATAAACTTTCTATCCCAAGTATGCTATATATGTATGGTTCCGGTGTTTGATCCAAGATGATGGGATATGACAATCTTATATGCAATTTGGTATGATGCTATGGCACCTTACAAGCTTCTTTGCTCTTTCTCTTTTGCTTAAAAGCTTTATTCTCTTTTTGTATGGCCACTTTGCGGAATGCACAAACCAGGATAGCAATTGATAGAGGCAAAGGTGTCCGTCTTTCGATGAGATGGTGGCTATCGTTTAGGATGAAGTCGACTTTGACGATCCGACTACGAACGATAGACGTCGCCTTAACAATCGCTAAACCAACTCCGAGAGGTTATTGACCACGCAGAACGATCAACCTGACCACGAAGGTCTGTTTCCTGCAGGCAAACGAAGAACAAGCGAAACTAAGATTGCAATCTGGATATTGCGAATATAGAGGAAATATTTATTGATCAAGGTGGGTTCTATGGCGCCTTTGATGGTCGTTGAACACAAACGAAATGCTGTGGCTATGCTATAGCAAACTTTTAATCTAAACAAAACCCAAAGTCTAAGCGGCGCCCTAAGGGCTGTATATATGGAGGAAGGAGGGAATTTCGTGGCCCGAGGTGGGGTCAGAAACCAACCTAACTCTTGTTTCCCACACATACAGACTCTAAAAATAGCCTATACTTAAGTATTTCAAATTACATGGCGGCCCAATAATAAGGTGATCAGCACCTAGAAGCCTATGACGAATATTATAGTGGCATCTTGTATATTTCGTCCAAGGCTTCATGCACTCCTTATGGTGGCTTCAAAGTCCTGAAATCATCACTTGTAACTCCGTCCTTGATCCCTTGCGCATGCCATCAACTCCATGCGTGTTTTGCTCAATGTTCATCCTTCTCAAGCTCGGCCTTCATTTGTAAGCAAAACAAATGTATCCAATTTAAGCGGTATCATATTCTCATGAACATTAGAATCATTACTAAAGCGAAAGTACAGTAATTCAATTGGCGTCTGTGACTCTAGTAATTGGTCCAGTATATATAACAGTAGGGGCTGTGGGTGTAACAATGGTATTGATGTCCTCATCATCCTCCTTCTTGAAATGAAGTCGTCCTCGGCGGAGCTCATCTTCCTCACCAAATAAGGCTTCAAATCTGCAATGTTAAAAGTGGGACTAACCCCAAATTCTGCAGGCAGCTCTAGTTTATATGCATTATCATTTATTTTCTCTAACACCTTAAATGGACCATCATCGCACGTGGCACTAGCTTTGATTTATAAATTAGGAAGCTATCCTTACATAAATGTAACCAAACAAGATCTCCAGTGCAAAGACAACATGTTTCCTACCCTATCTCCACAAGTTTATATTTAACATTCATCACGCTCAATGTTTTCCTAGTTATCAAGCATTTTAAGATCAATTCAGCACGTTGTTTAGCATCAAAATTAACCTTCTCCGAAGATGGAAGAGGCAACAAATCAATGGGTGCAAGAGGTAGGAAACCATACACAATTTCAAAAGGGCACATCTTAGTAGTAGAATACAGCGAGCGATTATAAGCAAATTCAATATGAGGCAAGCATTCTTCCCACATTTTCTTATTATTCTTCAAAACAACCCTAAGCATAGTAGACAATGTTCTATTGACTACTTCAGTTTATCCATCAGTTTGGGGGTGACAAGTAGTACTAAAAAGCAGTTTAGTCTCCAACTTGGCCCATATCTCCAAAAGTGGCTAAAAATTTAGTATCGATCTGAAACAATATTTGGCACCATGCAAGCGAATAATTTCGAAGAACAAATCAGCAACATTAACAGCATCGCCGCTTTTATGACATGGTATAAAGTGTGCCATTTTCATTATCCGACAACAAATATGCTATCCCTCCCTTCTTTGTTAAGGGTAAACCTAAAACAAAGTCCATAGATATATCCTCCCAAGGAACACTAGGTACAGCAAGGCATATATAACCAGGAGGATTGAGTCGTGACTGGCTTTTTGACATGTAGTGCAGCGAGCAACAAACGCTCAACATCCGTCTCATCTTTGGCCAAAAGAAGTAATGTAGCAATTCGTCCTCGTCTTCACGCCAAAGTGTCCCATTAATCCTCCTCCATGTGCCTCCTGCAACAACAAAAAGGTGAACAGAGCTAGCAGGAATGCATAGCTTGTTAGCACAGAACACAAACCATCATTAACAACGAACTTGTTCCATGTTCTTCCTTCTTTACAATTCTGCATTACATCTTTAAAATCAGCATCATGCACATATTGATCTTTGATGGTCTCCAAACTAAATATTTTGAAGTCAAGTTGTGAAAGCATAGTATAGCTGACGAGACAAAGCATCGGCAATAACATTTTCTTTACCCTTCTTGTGTTTTGATGAGGACATCAATACCATTGTTACCCAGCCCCTCTGCTACATATCTTGGACCAATTACTAGAGCTCATACGCCAATTAAATTATCAATTACTTTCATTTCTTGGTAATGATTCTAATGTTCATGAGAATATGATGCTGCCTAAATTGGATACATTTGTTTTGCTTACAAATGAAGGCCCTAGCTTGAGAGGATGGACATTGGAGCAAGAACAAGCATGGAGATAATGCCATGCGCAAGAAGGGCAAACGGAGTTACAAGTGATGATTTGGGACTTTGAAGCCACCATAATGGATGCAAGCCTTGGACGAAATATACAAGATGCTACTTCATAAATGTCGTCCAGGGCTATTCTAGGTGCTCGTCACCTTAGTAGTGAAGCCAGGCCCTTGTAATTTCGAAATACACAAGTATAGGCTATTTTTAGAGTCCGTGTGTTGGGAAACAAGAGATAGGGTTGATTTGGACCCCTCCACAAAGGGCCACGAAATTCCCCCTCTTCCTCCATATATACAGCCCTTAGGGCACCGTTTAGACAACAGGTTTTGTTTAGATTAAAAGTTCGCCATAGCTGCAACTTGGCGTGCCGTTTGTGTTCAACGACGAACAAAGCGTCACGAGAACCCCTTGATCAATAAAGCTTTCATCTTATATTATAATATCCAGATTGCAATCTCAGTTTCTTGCTTGTTCTTCGTTGCGGGAGATGCTAGATCGACCGAAACCAAGCAAATCCACGGATCAAAATCAACAAAATTTCATCACACTAACAAATCACAAAAAAAATTTGGGGCTATTTTTGGGGGAATTTTTGAATTAGGACAAAAACAACAAAATCAAGCTAGAAAAAAGGGTAGGGCTCCAATACGTGATCACGTGGCTCATGATACCATGATGATGTGGTAGAACCCTAGGTTGGCGATCTTTCGCGGGAGAATCCCTCGAGGAACGAAGAGCGGCGGAAGAACACGAGGGAAAACACGGGAGAGCGAGAGAGATCACTCAGCAAAAAGCGATCTAAAGTGCTAGATTATCAAACACATGAAGGGTGGCGATTCAAGGACAACAAAGGTAGGATACAAGGGTAGCCCGTTCTTCTCGAGAGGAGGTCTTGAGGTCCACCCTAGGAGGGTCTTGAATCCGCTTGGGGATCTTCCGTGGGTCCGATCTCGAAGAAGGCCAAGTGGATGAGCAAACTCTCACGAAATATGAGCAAATCCAAAGTAACCCTAGAAAGGATGAGGGAAGGACTATTTATAGTCTAGGACCTCCAAGGGAGTAAGTTGGGGCGAAAAAATAATAGGCCTCGGCCGCTTTGACAGAAGGCGGATATTGCGAATATAAGATGAAAGCTTTATTGATCAAGGTGGGGTTCTGTGGACGCCTTTGTGCAGTCGTTGAACACAAACGAAACGCGAAGTTGCAGCTATGGCGAACTTTTAATCTAAACAAAACCTAAGGTCTAAACGGTGCCCTAAGGGCTGTATATATGGAGGAAGAGGGGGGGAATTTCGTGGCCCTTGGTGGAGGGGTCCGAAATCAACCCTATCTCTTGTTTCCCCACACATACGGACTCTAAAATAGCCTATACTTGTGTATTTCGAAATTACAAGGGCCTGGCCCACTAATAAGGTGACGAAAGCACCTAGAATAGCCTCGGGACGACATTTATGAAGTAGCATCTTGTATATTTCGTCCAAGGCTTCATGCACCCATTATGGTGGCTTCAAAGTCCTGAAATCATCACTTGTAACTTCGTTTTTGTTCCCCTTGCATGGCATTATCTCCATGCTTGTTCTTGCTCCAATGTCCATCCTTCTCCAAGCTAGGGCCTTCATTTGTAAGCAAAACAAATGTATCCAATTTAGGCAGCATCATATTCTCATGAATATTAGAATCATTACCAAGAAACGAAAGTACCTGATAATTTAATTGGCGTGCGCGAGCTCTAGTAATTGGTCCAATATATGTAGCAGTAGGGGCTGTGGGTGTAACAATGGTATTGATGTCCTCATCAACGTCCGACCAGGACCGGACGTCCGACGAACTCCAGGCACCGGACGACCGGCCCCCTCCGGATGTCCGACCGAAGCGCACTCGAACCGAATCTGCGGACATCCGAAGAACTCCGGACGTCCGGGACCCCGCGAGCCTCCGGACGACCGGGCCCCGCCGGACGACCGGACCCTAGCGAGCCACCGGACGTCCGGTACCCGTCGGACGACCGGCGCCTGTGCGCTGCCATGTGTTGGGCCGCAGCCCATGTACCCCTTCACTTACCCCTTCGTGGCCCTAGACTATATATACTCCTCCACCTCCTCGTAGTTAGGGTTAGCGTTGATTTAGCTCATTGTTAGGTAGAGCTTCGCTCATCCATACCGGATCTACTCCACGAGAGAGACCGCAGCCCTCTTCGGAGAAGATCCACCTTGGATTCAAGACCCCCTCTTGGGTGGCCCCATCAAGACCTCCTCACGGAGAAGAACGGCTACCGTTTGTATCGTCCTTTGTTGACCTTGAATCATGTATCTCCCTTTGTGTTCATCGATCTAGCACATGTGTGATTGATCTTGTTGGTTTGAGTGATTCTCTTGTGTTTTCCCCGTGATTTCCCTCGTGTTCTCCCGCTCGTTCTTCGTGTTCCTAGTAGGGATCCTCTCCAAACGTGAAAGATCGTCCACATAGGGTTCCGCCCTACATCATCTTGGTATCATGAGCCACGTTGATCATGTTTTGGAGCCCCTACACCGTGTTTTCTAGCTTGATTTTGTTGTGTTCTTCCCCAAATTCGAAAATCCCCACCATAAATAGCCCCAAATTTTTTTGTGATTTGTTAGTGTGATGAAGTTTTGTTGATTTTGATCCATGGATTTGTTTGGTTTCGAGTGGATCTAGCATTTCCCCAAGTTTCCCCATCTTTCATCCACGAAATCTCCTCAATTTTGACTAATTTTTGTTTTGTCCATAACTAATTCATCCGGACTCCGATTTTGACGTTCTTTAGCTCGTTTTGAAGCTATTGACATCCCCTATCCCACAAAAATACCACCAACATCATTTGACTCCATAAAATGTTTGGAACTTTGGCATCTTTGCCTAGGGCTTCCACCACATCCTCCGCTACCCCACCACCGACTTCCGCAACCTAACCAATTTTGTTCCCCATGGTTGTTTGAGTTGTGATTCGAGTCTCCTATGGTGTTTTGGCTACTTAGGGACAGTGATAGAGGCAAAGGTGTCCCGATGTTTCGATGAGATGGTGGCTATCGTTTCTGTGGGAGTCGACCTTGACGATCCGACTACGAACGTGCGAGACGTCGCGCCTTAGCAATCGCTAAACCAACTTCCGAGGGTTATTGACCACGCCGAACACGATCAACCGACCACGAGGGCCTGTTTCCTGCGAGCAAGCGAAGAACAAGCAAGAAACTAAGATTGCAATCTGGATATTGCGAATATAAGATGAAAGCTTTATTGATCAAGGTGGGGTTACGTGGCGCCTTTGTGCAGTCGTTGAACACAAGCGAAATGCGCGAAGTTGCAGCTATGGCGAACTTTTAATCTAAACAAAACCCAAGGTCTAAGCGGTGCCCTAAGGGCTGTATATAGGGAGGAGGAGAATTTCGTGGCCCTTGGTGGAGGGGTCCGAAATCAACCCTAACTCTTGTTTTCCACACATACGGACTCTAAAACAGCCTACTTAAGTATTTCGAAATTACATGGGCCTGGCCCACTAATAAGGTGACGCAGCACCTAGAATAGCCTCGGACGACATTTATGAAGTAGCATCTTGTATATTTCGTCCAAGGCTTCATGCACCCATTATGGTGGCTTTAAAGTCCTGAAATCATCACTTGTAACTCCGTTCTTGTTCCCCTTGCATGGCATTATCTCCATGCTTGTTCTTGCTCAATGTCCATCCTTCTCCAAGCTAGGGCCTTCATTTGTAAGCAAAACAAATGTATCCAATTTAGGCAGCATCATATTCTCATGAACATTAGAATCATTACCAAGAAAGCGAAAGTACGATAATTTAATTGGCGTCTTGTGAGCTCTAGTAATTGGTCCGATATATGTAGCAGAGAGGGGCTGTGGGTGTAACAATGGTATTGATGTCCTCATCATCCTCCCTTCTTGAAATGAAGTCGTCCTCGTGAGCTCATATTCCTCACCCAAATAAGGCTTCAAATCTGCAATGTTAAAGTGGGACTAACCCCAAAATCTGCAGGCAGCTCAAGTTTATATGCATTATCATTTATTTTCTCTAACACCTTAAATGGACCATCAGACGTGGCATTAGCTTTGATTTGCGCAAATTAGAAACCTATCCTTACATAAATGTAACCAAACAAGATCTCCGGTGCAAAGACAACATGTTTTCTACCCTTATCTCCAACAAGTTTATATTTAGCATTCATCGCTCAATGTTTTCCTTAGTTATCTCATGCATTTTAAAATCAATTCAGCACGTTCTTTAGCATCAAAATTAACCTTCTCCGAAGATGGAAGAGGCAACAAATCAATAGGTGCACGGTAGGAAGCCATACACAATTTCAAAGGGCACATCTTAGTAGTAGAATGCAATGAGCGATTATAAGCAAATTCAATATGAGGCAAGCATTCTTCCACATTTTCTTATTATTCTTCAAAACAGCCCTAAGCATAGTAGACAATGTTCTATTGACTACTTCAGTTTGTCCATCAGTTTGGGGTGACAAGTAGTACTAAAAGCAGTTTAGTCCCCAACTTAGCCCATAAACATCTCCAAAAGTGGCTAAGAAATTTAGTATCACGATCTGAAACAATAGTATTTGGCACACCATGCAAGCGAATAATTTCACGAAAGAACAAATCAGCAACATTAACAGCATCATCGCTTTTATGACATGGTATAAAGTGTGCCATTTTCGAGAATCTATCCACGACAACAAATATGCTATCCTCCCTTCTTTGTTCGAGGTAAACCTAAAACAAAGTCCATAGATATATCCTCCCAAGGAACACTAGGCACGAGCAAAGGCATATATAAACCATGAGGATTGAGTCGTGACTTAGCTTTTTGACATGTAGTGCAGCGAGCAACAAAGCGCTCAACATCCCGTCTCATCTTTGGCCAAAAGAAATGTGTAGCAAGTATATCCTCCGTCTTCTTGGCGCCAAAGTGTCCCATTAATCCTCCTCCATCGCCTCCTGCAACAACAAAAGGCGAACAGAGCTAGCGAGGAATGCATAGCTTGTTAGCACGGAACACAAAACCATCATTAATAACGAACTTGTTCCATGTTCTTCCTTCTTTACAATTCTGCATTACATCTTTAAAATCAGCATCATGCACATATTGATCTTTGATGGTCTCCAAACCAAATATTTTGAAGTCAAGTTGTGAAAGCATAGTATAGCGACGAGACAAAGCATCAGCAATAACATTTTCTTTACCCTTCTTGTGTTTAATGACATAAGGGAAAGTCTCAATGAATTCAACCCATTTAGCATGTCTACGATTCAGTTTAGCTTGACTTTTAATATGTTTCAAAGATTCATGATCAGAATGTATAACAAATTCTTTGGGCCATAAATAATGTTGCCATGTCTCTAAAGTCCGAACAAGAGCATATAATTCTTTGTCATAAGTAGAATAGTTCAGACTAGGCCCACTCAATTTTTAGAGAAAAGTATGCAACAGGTTTGCCATCTTGTAATAACACACCTCCTAATCCAATTCCACTAGCATCACATTCAAGCTCAAAAGTCTTATTAAAGTCAGGAAGTTGGAGTAAAGGGCATGTGTCAACTTATCTTTCAATACCGTGAAGGCTTCTTCTGTGCGGTACCCCAAACAAAAGGCACATCCTTCTTTGTAAGCTCATTGAGAGGTGCAGCAATGGTGCTAAAGTCTCTCACAAAGCGCCTATAGAAACCAGCGAGTCCAAGAAAACTCCTCACTTGTGTGACCGTTTTGGGCTGCGGCCAACTCTCAATAGCTTCAATCTTGGCTTTATCAACTTCAATTCCTGTGGAGTAACAACATAGCCAAGAAAAGATACTCGGTCGGTGCAAAGGTGCACTTCCCAAGGTTACCAAACAAGCGTGCATCACGTAGAGCATTAAAAACAACACGTAAATGTTCCAAATGTTCTTCCAAAGATTTGCTATAAATCAGTATATCATCAAAGTAAACTACCACAAATCGTCCAATGAAAGCACGTAAAACTTCGTTCATTAATCTCATGAAAGTACTAGGTGCATTAGTTAACCCAAAAGGCATGACTAACCACTCATATAATCCAAACTTAGTTTTAAATGCTGTTTTCCATTCATCTCCCAATTTCATACGAATTTGATGGTATCCACTCATAAATCAACTTTGGAGAATATTGTAGAGCCACTCAATTCATCAAGCATATCATCTAGCCTAGGAATAGGATGGCGATAACGAATAGTAATATTATTAATGCCTCTACAATCAACACACATACGCGACGTACCATCCTTTTTAGGCACTAGTATAATAGGAACAGCACAAGGACTAAGAGATTCGCGTATATAACCTTTGTCGAGCAGCTCCTGTACTTGACGCATAATCTCCTTCGTCTCCTCTGGATTGAGTGCGGTATGGTGCGCGGTTGGGTAGCGATGCACCGGGAATTAAGTCAATTTGATGCTCAATCCTCGAATAGGTGGTAATCCGGTGGCACGTCTTGTGGGAAGGCGTCGTGAACTCTGCAAAATGTTAGTGACAGCGAGGGGCAAAGAGGAAAACACGTCCTCGAATGAAAATAATGCCTCTTTGCACACAAAAGCATAGCAAACAGATTTGCTAGAATCTAGCTCATCAATATCAGATTTGGTGGCAAATAAACATGCACTTTTCAGTTTAATTTCAGAAGCAACATTAGATGGTTTATTATTAGGCTTCATTTGTTGCTCAAATTCTTTTGCCACAATCTGATTTTCACTCTTATTTTTCTCCTGTTTTGCTTTATTAGCTCTATTAATATCATCTTTCAAAATGGAATCAGAGTCATAGGAAGCAAAGTAATATTTTTATCCTTGTGAACAAGAGTATCTGATTGTTTCTACCATGGTGTACAGAAATTTTATCAAATTGCCATGGTCTACCAAGTAATAAGGAACATGCTTGCATAGGTACCACATCACAATCAACATAATCAGCATATGTAGAGATACTAAAATGCACACGAACAGTCGTGTTACCTTAACCTTGCCGCTGTTGTTGAACCATTGGATGTAGTAAGGATGTGGATGTGGTCTTGTGGTGAGAAAGCTTCTCCACCATATCCATGCTAGCCAAGTTGTTGCAGCTCCCTCCATCTATGATGGCCTTGAATAGAGCGTTCCTTCACAACTCCTTTGTATGGAACAAGTTATGCCTCTGATTTTGCTCAGCTTGTGTAACCTGCACACTCAAAACACGTTGAGCAACTAAACATTCATACTGTCGGCATCTTCAGCAGCCATGTATTGCGTCTCGGGATCAGAATCATCTCCACCGTGTTCTTCATGTGTAATAAGAGCCAAAGTCTCTTCATCATAGTCACTAGCGGACTCATACCCACCATCCTCGGTAGCAATCATCACACGCTGAGATTGGCATTCTCTCATAAAATGTCCTCTTCCCTTACAACGACGACAAATAATATCACTTGTGTGCCCTGTTGGCGCCATGGAAGAAGAAGAGCTCTGTGTAGGCCCCAAGGTGTACTCTTGGCGGATAGTGGTGGTTGTGCTGCTTTCTTGTATCACGGTTGGAGGTGGCAGCCAGCGGAGGTGCGGTGTAGTAGAGCGTGTGGAAGTAGATGATGCACGTGGTGTCCATGATGAAGGTCGACCTGCGAGAAAAGTTAGTCGCGCCAAGGCATCGATCCTGCACTTCACGTTCAGCTTTACAAGCAAGATGGAATAATCGGTGATATTATTATAATCCTTGTAGTCTAGAATGGTCTGAATCTCTCTATTTAATCCACCCAGAAAGCGTGCAAGCATAGCTTCATTCTCCTCAACAATACCACATCTAATCAAGCCGGTTTGTAATTCTGATAATATTCTTCTACGAATTTTTCCTTGTCTTAAGCGCTGCAATTTTGAAGTAATTCACGTTGATAATATGGTGGAACCCACGAGTCGCATAGCAGTTTTCAAAGCAGCCCAAGTAGCTGGAACAGGATATAATCTACAATGTTCAGACCACCAAACACATGCAAAGCTAGTGAAAGCACAAACAGCGGTAGGAACACGTCTCTCCTCGGGATATTGTAAACATGTAAATCGTTGTTCAGTTTCTAATTCCCAAGTAAGATATATATCAGGAACATATCTACCCTCAAATGGTGGAATATTCAATTTCAGTTTAGGAGATGGTCATGATCTCGTACTGAAGGGGAGCCGAACATTGCCATTATTTGCATGTGGGCGACACTGGTGGTTGTGGTGCTGGTGGTTGCACGTAGTTCGATGTTGATCAACCTCATCCTCGTAAGCTCTCACATAATCATCCTCCCCGCGCAGCAGCAGGAGCCTGAAGTATCAACAGCAGCACCAGCAGCTTGGGCGGTGAAGAGGGACACGGGAAGCTCGGCGGAGGGCTGTTTCGCGATGTGGAGGTAGTCCTTGTTGTTGTAGAGGTGCGTTAGGTGCAGCGGTGGTGGTGGTGGTAGGTAGCGTGAGCAATTCATTAAACTTGTTATCGAGCTTTGTTTGAACGCCTTCTCAATGCCATCTATCTTCTCCATGGCCTCTTCAAATCTATTTAGCACATCTTCCACCTGCCCACTCATCATTTGTTGAAACTTATCATGTAGCGCTTTGTTTGTCATGTTCTCCCGATCGATTCGTCGACTTGTGATCCTGCCATGGTTAGCAGACAATAGAAACACACAAGAATATGATTGACGGACTACTAGGAAGTGGTGGTGGTGGTGTGGTGGACGATCACAAATCCGTCAAGCAAATCTCAAAGTCTTACCAGTTCTTACCCAGAAGACGGTGATCAACAACCGATGTAGTCAAAACTCTCAAAGCTTGGATAGAGGCGATTACGGGGAGAGTCAAGCATACGATGTAGATGTATGTGAGCTGGGAAGGCTTATAATATGGTAGCAAAAGGGTCAGCAATAATCAATTCAGAGATGCAAAGTTGAATAAGCGCTCAACGACGGTAATGTGCTGGTCCTAGGCTAGACCATGCTAGAGGCGAGCCTAGAACACTAACAAAATCACGGGCTGCTGCGTAAACAAGGAAAAGCACACTCTGGAAAAAAAATTAGCTTTTCGCTTTTTTTGCTGCTTTTTTTTTTGCGAAAAATCACTATAATGGCGAGTGTCTCAAAACTCTTCCAGGTCAAACCGACGGGATGGGCACGAAATTTTTCGACCAAAAAATTTTTTTTTTTGCCGGACCCAAAAGCTGAAGCGGGTCAAAAAACTTTCTATAATGGCGATTGTCTCAATACGCTTAGAAACACCTAAAAACAGGATAGCCAGAAATGTTTTTGACAAGTACGTTTTCGGAAAATTTTGGGCCTAAACAGGACCCAAGTACGTTTTTTTTTTCCGAAACCTACTCCGGCAAGGAAACACGAATCGGAAACTAGATGGATCTCGAAAACAAACCTAATATGCAAGGAACTTCGGATTGGTGGTGGATATATGGTGGTGGATATATGGAGGTGGTATATGGCAGCGGTGGTGGTATATGGTAGCGGTGGTGGTATATGGATCTGGATTGGTGGTGGTATTTGGATACGGATTGGTGGTGGTATATGGACACGGATGATGGTGCGGCGGCGGCGTGACAACTTATGACCGAACTCGAAACTCTAAAGACTAGACTCTAAGACCAGCAACTTGACACGGCGATGCAACCGCAAATTCAACAAAGCAAAACCCTAAAAAGATTATGCAAAGGCTCAGATTGGTTCGGATATGATGAACTAACCCTAATTTATTTTTTGGCTTTTTCGTGGACTTTAGGTATGAAGAACAGACTCGATCTAATCCACGAAAAACTGGAAAATCTCACCGAGCAACCTGAAAATCTGATACCACTTGATAGAGGCAAAGGTGTCCCGTCTTTCGATGAGATGTGGTTTTCGCTTTGGAGGAAGTCGACTTTGGCGATCCGACTACGAGCGTCTTGAGGACGTCGCGCCTTAGCAATCGCTAAACCAACTCCGAGAGGTTATTGACCACGCCGAGAACACGATCAACGACCACGAGGGTCATTTCCTGCGAGCAAGCGAAGAACAAGCAAGAAGCTGAGATTGCAATCTGGATATTGCGAATATAAGATGAAAGCTTTATTGATCAAGGTGGGGTTCTGTGGCGCCTTTATGCAGTCGTTGAACACAAGCGAAATGCTGCGAAGTTGCAGCTATGGCGAACTTTTAATCTAAACAAAACCCAAGGTCTAAGCGGTGCCCTAAGGGCTGTATATATGGAGGAAGAGGGGAATTTCGTGGCCCTTGGTGGAGGGTCCGAAATCAACCCTAACTCTTGTTTCCCACACATACGGACTCTAAAACAACCTATACTTAAGTATTTCGAAATTACATGGGCCTGGCCCAATAATAAGGTGACCAGCACCTAGAATAGCCTATGGACGAATATTATGAAGTGGCATCTTGTATATTTCGTCCAAGGCCTCATGCACTCATTAGGGTGGCTTCAAAGTCCTGGAATCATCACTTGTAACTCCGTTCTTGTTCCCCTTTGCATGCCAACATCTCCATGCTTGAACTTGCTCCAAGGTTCATCTTTCTTGTCCATGGTAGGCCCTTCATTTGTAAGCAAAACAAATGTATCCAATTTAGGCAGCATCATATTCTCATGAACATTGGAATCGTTACCAAGAAAGCGAAAGTACGATAATTCAATTGGCGTCTGCGTGAGCTCTAGTAATTGGTCCAGTATGTATAGCAGCAGGGGCTGTGGGTGTAACAATGGTATTGATGTCCTCATCAGATATGCAAGGCATTTCATCTCCGGTCTTCGACAACAACGACAGCGTGAACAACTACATCACCAAAGCGTCTATCTTCGATCTACAACGGCAACTGCAAGGCGCACAATCAAGATTGCGAGAGAACATTGAGAACATCTCCATCGACATTCGTCACTCCGAAGCAAGGAGAAGGGACTACATCGACAAGAAGCTTGCCGCACATAAAGAGGAGCAAGATGCAAGGATGGACGAGATTCGGACCTTGCTCAAGTCTTCTTCCCCTTCGTCATCTTCAAGGCGGCGACGTTCAAGTCACAAGTCTTCGGAGCGCCCAAGCGATGCAAGCGCAAGTCGTCCACATCTCCATGGCGACCACCATCACGTTCGTGATCCACATCGTCATGTAGGGCAAGTCACCTCCAAGCATCATGTGCACGACGACGATGAACGACATCTACTACGAGATCAAGCGCGACAACGACACCATCATCATGAAGATGCTCAACAAGCGCAAATGCACAAGTCCCAACAAGCCCTACCTCACGCCAAGTCGAAGCTTCATGAGCACAAAAGAAGACCGCGAGACGACCACCACCAAGACGGCACTACGGCTACATCAACCACTTCGGCATCTTCGCCAAGTGTTCTCAAGGCATCTTCGCCTTTGGACGTACGGCATCTTCGCCTACTTCCCACGAGTACGCCTACAACGACTTCATCAAGTCCAAGGCGACTACATATGAGCGAGGGCGACACTTCCTGATGAGGACATCAATACCATTGTTACACCCACAGCCCCTGCTGCTATACATACTGGACCAATTACTAGAGCTCGCGCACTCCAATTGAATTATCAGGTACTTTCGTTTCTTGGTAACGATTCCAATGTTCATGAGAATATGATGCTGCCTAAATTGGATACATTTGTTTTGCTTACAAATGAAGGGCCTACCATGGACAAGAAAGATGAACCTTGGAGCAAGTTCAAGCATGGAGATGTTGGCATGTGCAAGGGAACAAGAACGGAGTTACAAGTGATGATTCGGGACTTTGAAGCCACCTAATGAGTGCATGAGGCCTTGGACGAAATATACAAGATGCCACTTCATAATATTCGTTTATAGGCTATTCTAGGTGCTGCGTCACCTTATTATTGGGCCAGGCCCATGTAATTTCGAAATACTTAAGTATAGGCTGTTTTAGAGTCCGTATGTGGGGAAACAAGAGTTAGGGTTGATTTTGGACCCCTCCACCAAGGGCCACGAAATTCCCACCCTCTTCCTCCATATATACAGCCCTTAGGGCACCGTTTAGCGGTGGGTTTTGTTTAGATTAAAAGTTCGCCATAGCTGCAACCGGCGTGCCGTTTGTGTTCAACGACCGGACAAAGCGCCACAGAACCCCACCTTGATCAATAAAGATTTCATCTTATATTCGCAATATCCAGATTGCAATCTCAGTTTCTTGCTTGTTCTTCGTTTGCTCACGAAACAGGCCCTCGTGGTCAGGTTTATCGTGCTCGGCGTGGTCAATAACCCTCGGAAGTTGGTTTAGCGATTGCTAAGGCGCGACGTCTCGCACGTTCGTGAGTCGGATCGTAAAGGTCGACTCCCACGAAGCGATAGCCACCATCTCATCGAAACATCGGGACACCTTTGCCTCTATCAAGTGGTATCGAGCCAGGTTGCTCGGTGAGATTTTCTGATTTTAAGTAGTTTAGATCGAGTCTGTTCTTCATACCTAAAGTCCACGAAAAAGCCACAAAAAAAATTAGGGTTAGTTCATCATATCCAACCAATCTGAGCCTTTGCATAATCTTTTTAGGGTTTTGCTTTGTTGAATTTGCGGTTGCATCGTCGTGTCTAGTTCTTTGGTCTTAGCGTCTAGTCTTTTAGAGTTTGAGTTCGGTCATAAGTTGTCACGCCGCCACCGCACCATCATCATCGCATACGCCACCTACCACCACCGCTCGAATCCGTATCCATAGACCACCACCAATCCGTGTCCGTATACCACCACCGATCCATATCCATATACTACCACCGCTACCACCACTGCCATATACCACCACCGCTGCCATATACCACCACCATATATCAATCCGAGTTCCTTGCATATTAGGGTTTGTTTTGAGATCCATCTAGTTTCCGATTCGTGTTTCCTTGCGGAGTAGGTTTGGAAAAAAAAAAAAGTCTGAAACCACCCTCCGTTTAGGCCCAAAATTTTTCGAAACGCACTTGTCGAAAAATTTTTCGCTATCCTGTTTTTAAGTGTTTCTAAGTGTATTGAGGCGATCGTGCCGTTATAGAAAGTTTTTTGACCCGTTTCAGTTTTTGGGTCAAGGCAATCGAAAAAAAAAATTGGTCGAAAAAATTTCGTGCCCATCTGTCGGTTTGACCTCGGAAGAGTTTTGAGACACTCGCCATTATAGTGATTTTTCAAAAAAAAAAAAAAGCAGCAAAAAAAAAAAAAAAGCGCAAAAAAAAAAAGCGAAAAAAAAAATCCAGTGTGCTTTTCCCTTGTTTACGTGCGTGCGCCGTGATTTTGTTAGTGTTCTAGGCTCGCGTCTCTATGCGGTCTAGCCTAGGACCAACCACGATCTGCGTCGTTGAGCGTTTATTCAACTTTGCATCTCGAATTGATTATTGCTAACCTTTTTTGCTACCATATTATAAGCCTTCCCAGCTCCACATACATCTACATCGTGCGTTTGACTCTCCCACGTAATCGCTCTATCCAAGCTTTGAGAGTTTTGACTACATCGGTTGCCGATCACCTTTCTTCTTGGTAAGCTGGTAAGAATTTGAGATTTGCTGACGGATTTGTGTCGTCCACCACACCACCACCACCACTTCCTAGTAGTCCGTCGAATCATATTCTTGTGTGTTTCTATTGCTGCTAACCATGGCAGGATCACAAGCCGGCGAGACCGATTGGGAGAACATGACAAACAAAGCGCTACATGATAAGTTTCAACAAATGATGAGTGGGCAGGTGGACGATGTGCTAAATAGATTTGAAGAGGCCATGGAGAAGATAGATGGCATTGAGAAGGCGTTGAAACAAAGCTCGATAACAAGTTTAATGAATTGCTCAAGGCGTCTACCACCACCACCACCGTGCGCACCTAACGCACCTCTACTCCAACAACACCGACTACCTCCACATCGCGAAACAGCCCTCCATGAGCTTCCGTGTCCCTCTTCACTGGCCAAGCTGCTGGTGCTCTTTGTTGATATACGTGGCTCCTGCTGCTGCGGTGGGGAGGATGATTATGTAAGAGCTTACGAGGATGAGGTTGATCACCATCGAACTACGTGCAACCACCAGCACCACAACCACCAGGTCGTCCACATGCAAATAATGGCAATGTTGGGCTCCCCTTGAGTGCGAGATCATGACCATCTCCTAAACTGAAATTGAATATTCCACCATTTGAGGGTAGATATGTTTCTGATATATATCTTACTTGGGAGTTAGAAACTGAACAACGATTTACATGTTTACAATATCACGAGGAGAGCGTGTTCTGCTGCTGTTTGTGCTTTCACTAGCTTTGCATGTGTTTGGTGGTGCGAACATTGTAGATTATATCCTGTTCCAGCTACTTGGGCTGCTTTGAAAACTGCTATGCGTACTCGTTGGGTTCCACCATATTATCAACGTGAATTACTTCAAAAATTGCAGCGCTTAAGACAAGGAAAAAATTCGGTGAAGAATATTATCGGAATTACAAACTGGCTTGATTAGATGTGGTATTGTTGAGGAGAATGAAGCTATGCTTGCACGTTTTCTGGGTGGATTAAATAGAGATTCAGACCATTCTAGACTACAAGGATTATAATAATATCACTCGATTATTCCATCTTGCTTGTAAAGCTGAGCGTGAAGTCAGGATCGACAGGCCTTGGCGCGGACTAACTTTTCTCGCAGGTCGACCTTCATCATGGACACCACGTGCATCATCTACTTCCACACGTTCTACTACACGGCACCTCCGTCGGCTGCCACCTCCAACCGTGATACAAGAAAGCGAGGCACAACCACCACTATCGCCAAGAGTACACCTCTTTGGGCCTACAGAGCTCTTCTTCTTCCATGGCGTCAACAGGGCACACAAGTGATATTATTTGTCGTCGTTGTAAGGAAGAGGACATTTTTTGAGAGAATGCCAATCTCAGCGTGTGATGATTGCTCACGAGGATGGTGGGTATGAGTCGCTAGTGACTATGATGAAGAGACTTTGGCTCTTATTACACATGAAGAACACGGTGGAGATGATTACGATCTGAGGCGCAATACATGGCTCTTGAAGATCTTGACAGGTATGAATGTTTAGTTGCTCAACGTGTTTTGAGTGTGCAGGTTACACAAGCTGAGCAAAATCAGAGGCATAACTTGTTCCATACAAAGGGAGTTGTGAAGGAGCGTTCTATTAGCGTCATCATAGATGGAGGAGCTGCAACAACTTGGCTAGCATGGATATGGTGGAGAAGCTTTCTCTCACCACAAGACCACATCCACATCCTTACTACATCCAATGGTTCAACAACAGCGGCAAGGTTAAGGTAACACGTCTTGTTAGTGTGCATTTTAGTATCTCTACATATGCTGATTATGTTGATTGTGATGTGGTACCTATGCAAGCATGTTCCTTATTACTTGGTAGACCATGGCAATTTGATAAAAATTCTGTACACCATGGTAGAAACAATCAGTATACTCTTGTTCACAAGGATAAAAATATTACTTTGCTTCCTATGACTCCTGATTCCATTTTGAAAGATGATATTAATCGAGCTAATAAAGCAAAACAGGAGAAAATAAGAGTAAAAATCAGATTGTGGCAAAAGAATTTGAGCAACAAATGAAGCCTAATAATAAACCATCTAATGTTGCTTCTGAAATTAAACTGAAAAGTGCATGTTTATTTGCCACCAAATCTGATATTGATGAGCTAGATTCTAGCAAATCTGTTTGCTATGCTTTTGTGTGCAAAGAGGCATTATTTTCATTCGAGGGCGTGCCTTCCTCTTTGCCCCTGCTGTCACTAACATTTTGCAGGAGTTATTTGGCGTCTTCCCACAAGACGTGCCACCGGGATTACCACCTATTCGAGGAATTGAGCATCAAATTGACTTAATTCCCGGTGCATCGCTACCCAACCGCGCACCTGATGCGGAGCATACCACGTTCATCCCCATGTACACTCCAACCACTCTCCAAGCCCCAAGGATACATAAGATGAGACCTCGACTATGCGCCATTGGACCCAAGGTGAACTCACTCCTCTTGAACCGTCACTTTCCACATGTGAGACATGGCTACTACCTCATGCATGGACCTTGCATACACTCGGTACAACCGAGGCGACCATGGAGGATCAAGGACCAAGGCCAAGCATGGAAGAGGAGAAGGAAGAAGAAGCGGGAGCAAGCGGTACTACCGCCCAGCCCAGCGGTACTACCGCTTATCATCACAAGCTGCACTACCGCTCTACATCCGCTCCACTTCCGCAAAGTCCGACAAACTTGAGATCGAGCGGCTCCAGGCGGTACTACCGCCCATCATAGCGGTACTACACTGAAAGCGGTACTACCGCCACAAGCGCAGTACTACCGCCGCCTGCGTGCAGCGTTAGGGCCGAGGCCCATGTACTCGTTCGCCCCAACTTACCCCTTGAGAACCTAGACTATAAATAGACCCTCCTCTCATCCTTTCGAGGGTTAGCTTTGGATTTGCTCATATTTGGTGTGAGCCTTTGCTCATCCACTTGGCTACTTCTCCTTGAGATCGGGACCTCTCGGAGAAGATCCCCAAGCGGATTCAAGACCCCCTCCTAGGGTGGACCCCATCAAGACCTCCTCGCGGAGAAGAACGGCTACCCTTGTATCCTACCCTTTGTTGTCCTTGAATCTTGTGCCACTCTATGTGTTTGATAATCTAGCACTTGTGTGATCGTTTCCTTGTCGGTTGAGTGATCTCTCTCTCGTTCTCCCCGTGTTTTCCCTCGTGTTCTTCCGCTCGTTCTTCGTGTTCCTCGTAGGGATTCTCTCCAAACGTGAAAGATCGCCCACGTAGGGTTCCGCCCTACATCATCTATGGATCAGAGCTTAGGTTGATCACGTTTTTGGAGCCCCTACCCCTCTTTTTCTAGCTTGATTTTGTTGTTTTCGTCCTAAATCCGAAAATCCCCACCAAAAATAGCCCCAATTTTTTTTTTGTGATTTGTTAGTTTTGATGATGTTTTGTTGATTTTGATCCGTGGATTTGCTTGGTTTCAAGTGGATCTAGCATTTCCCCAAGTTTCCCCACTTTCCATCCGAAATCTCTCAATTTTGACCCCGAAATCATCCATTTCCGCCCCAAAATCGCGCCCTATCCGAATTTGCGAAAAATCGACGACGAGCGGTACTATCGCCCTTCCAAGCGGTACTACCGCTTAGCACCTCAAGCGGTACTACCGCCCTTCAAGCGGCACTACCGCCCCCTCGAGCCAGATTTTGCGAAAAAACCCGACCAGCGGTACTACCGCCCGTTCCAAGCGGTACTACCGCTTCTGAGCGGTACTACCGCCCTCCCGAGCAGTACTACCGCCCTAGCCGATTCAGCCTTCCGAGCTTTCACCGTTTTCGCCATAACTAATTCATCCGAGTCCGATTTTGGCGTTCTTTAGCTCGTTTGAAGCTATTGACATCCCCTTCCAATAAAAATACTACCATCACCATTTGACTCCATCAAATTTTGTGAACTTTGGCATCTTTGCCTAGGGCTTCCACCATATCATCCGCATAACCACCACCGACTTCCGCAACCTAACCAATTTTGTTCCCCTTTGCATTTGAGGTTGTTTGAGTTGTGATTCGAGTCTCCTAAGGTGTTTCGGCTACTTAGGGACGATTGCTTCTTCATCAACCACCACCACTACTTCCACATAACCTTGCCCACCATACACTTGAGCAACCCAACAACCCAATAGTTGATTGAGCTTTTTCGAGTTGTGGCTTGTGTTTCCTAAGGTGTTTGACTGCTTAGGGACGGCAACTTCAACTCCGACACGTGTATAGCCCATCATTCCACTTGGCATTGCCAAGTGCAAACCACCACCGCATTCCGCTACCACCATTTTGACATTTGGCGTTTGAGATTTTGAGTTCGCGGTTTTCCGTTTCCTAAGGTGTTTGGCTACTTAGGGACGAGTCTCCATCATCTTGGTATCTACATCAAGAACACCGCTACTCATCGTCACGGACGGTAACCTCCATATCATCTTGGTATCGTGGTATCCCTCCATTGTATATTCCCTTACCATTGCATTGTTAACCCATAGCCTTACTTTTGCGTTACTTGCCTATCGAGACTAGCCATTTGAGTATTGCCGCAGCGTTACTTGTGCACATTAGTGATCATACCTTCCATTACATACCATACCATATCATAGTGGTATCATATCATCCATTGTGTCTCAAGTTTGTTCCGCATATACACAATTGCTATCTTAGTTTGTGCATTGTGCAAAGTGGCCATAGAAAAAAAAAAGAAATAAAGCTTTTAAGCAAAAGAAAGAGAGCAAAGAGCTTGTAAGCAAGTGCCATAGCATCATACCATATTGCACATAAGATTGTCATATCCGATCATCTTGGATCATCTTGAGAGAAACACGGGAACCATACATACATAGCATACTTGGGATAGAAGTTTATCCTCGTGGCCCTAGACTATATACTCCTCCACCTCCTCGTGGTGGGGTTAGCGTTGATTTACTCATTGTTAGAGTGAGGCTTGGCTCATCCATCACAGGATCTACTCACGAGAGAGCCGCAGCCCTCTTGAGGAGAAGATCCACCTGGATTCAAGACCCCCTCTTGGGTGGCCCCATCAAGAACCTCCTCCGGAGAAAAAGAAGCGACTCTGGTTGTATACGTCCTTTGATGACCTTGAATCATGTATCTCCTTTGTGTTCACATCGATCTAGCATGTGTGATTGATCTTGTTGGTTGAGTGATTCTCTTGTGTTTCCATTAATTTCCCTCGTTTCTCCCTTCGTTCTTCGTGTTCCTAGTAGGGATCCTCCAAGCGTGAAAGATGCGTCCACATAGGGATTCACTTCATCATCTTGGTTATCATGAGCCACGTTGATCGCATTTTGGAGCCCCTACCGTTTTCTAGCTTGATTTTTGTGTTCTTCCCCAAATTCGAAAATCCCCACCATCGTAGCCCCAAATTTTTTGTGATTTGTTGGTGTGAGTGAAGTTTTGTTGATTTTTGATCCATGGATTTGTTGGTTTAGTGGATCTAGCATTTCCCCAAGTTCCCCATCTTTCATCAAAATCTCCTCAATTTTGACTAATTTTGTTTTGTCACAACTAATTCATCGGACTCCGATTTTGGCGTTCTTTAGCTTTCGTTTTGAAGCTATTGACATCCCTATCCACAAAAATACCACAACATCATTTGACTCCATAAAATGTTTGGAACTTTGGCATCTTTGCCTAGGGCTACCATCCTCATACCCCTGCAGAGCTTACATATTCTTGATTTTGTTCCCCCATGGTTGTTTGAGTTGATTCGAGTCTCCTATGGTGTTTGGCTACTTACGGGACAGTGATAGAGCAAGGTGTCCGATGTTTCGATGAGATGGTGGCTTTCGTTTTGTGGGAATCGACCTTGGCGATCCGACTCTGACGTGCGAGGCGTCGCGCCTTATGTCCTAAACCAACTTCAAGGTTATTGACCCGCGAACACGATCAACCTGACCACGAGGGCTGTTTTCCTGCGAGCAAACGAAGAACAAGCGAAACAAGATTGCAATCTGGATATTGCGAATATAAGATAGCTTTATTGATCAAGGTGGGTTACGTGGCGCCTTTATGCAGTGCGTTGAACACAAGCGAAATGCGAAGTTGCAGCTATGGCGAACTTTTAATCTAAACAAAACCCAAGGTCTAAGCGGTGCCCTAAGGGCTGTATATATGGAGGAAGAGAATTTCGTGGCCCTTGGTGGAGGGTGAAATCAACCTAACTCTTGTTTCCCACATCTGGACTCTAAAACAGCCTACTTAAGTATTTCAAATTACATGGGCTGGCCCACTAATAAGGTGTGTGACACCTAGAATAGCCTCGGGGCGACATTTATGAAGTAGCATCTTGTATATTTCGTCCAAGGCTTCTACACCCATTATGGTGGCTTCAAAGTCCTGAAATCATCACTTGTAACTCGTTCTTGTTCCATAGCATGGCATTATCTCCACTTGTTCTTGCTCAATGTCCATCCTTCTCAAGCTAGGGCCTTCATTTGTAAGCAAAAAATGTATCCAATTTAAGCAGCATCATATTCTCATGAACATTAGAATCATTACCAAGCGAAAGTACGATAATTTAATTGGCGTCTTGTGACTCTAGTAATTGGTCCGGTGTATATAGCGATGGGGGCTGTGGGTGTAACAATGGTATTGATGTCCTCATCATCCTCCCTTCTTGAAATGAAGTCGTCCTCGTGGAGCTCATATTCCTCACCCAAATAAGGCTTCAAATCTGCAATGTTAAAGTGGGACTAACCAAAATCTGCAGGCAGCTCAAGTTTATATGCATTATCATTTATTTTCTCTAACACCTTAAATGGACCATCAGCCGCGTGGCATTAGCTTTGATTTGCGCAAATTGGAAACCTATCCCGCAAATGTAACCAAACAATCTCGGTGCAAAAACAACATGTTTTCTACCCTTATCTCGACAAGTTTATATTTAGCATTCATACGCTCAATGTTTTCCTTAGTTATCTCATGCATTTTAAAATCAATTCATACGTTCTTTAGCATCAAAATTAACCTTCTCGAAGATGGAAGAGGCAACAAATCAATAGGTGCACGGGTAGGAAGCCATACACAATTTCAAAGGGCACATCTTAGTAGTAGAATCAATGAAGCGATTATAAGCAAATTCAATATGGGCAAGCATTCTTCCTATTTAGTATCACCAGCCTACAAACAATAGTATTTGGCACACCATGCAAGCGAATAATTTCACGACAAATCAACAACATTAACAGCATCATGACTTTTATGACATGGTATAAAGTGTGCCATTTTAGAAATCTATCCGACAACAAATATGCTATCCCTCCCTTCTTTGTTTGAGGTAAACCTAAAACAAAGTCCATAGATATATCCTCCCAGGAACACTGAAGCACGAGCAAAGGCATATATAAACCATGAGGATTGAGTCGTGACTTAGCTTTTTGACATGTGGTCAGCGAGCAACAAGCGCTCAACATCCGTCTCATCTTTGGCCAAAAGAAATGTAGCAAGTATATCCTCCGTCTTCTTGGCCAAAGTGTCCATAAATCCTCCTCCATCGCCTCCTGCAACAACAAAAGAAAGCGAGCTAGCAGGAATGCATAGCTTAGCCGCGGAACACAAAACCATCATTAATAACGAACTTGTTCCATGTTCTTCCTTCTTTACAATTACATTACATCTTTAAAATCAGCATCATGCACATATTGATCTTTGATGGTCTCAAACCAAATATTTTGAAGTCAAGTTGTGAAAGCATAGTATAGCGACGAGACAAAGCATCGGCAATAACATTTTCTTTACCCTTCTTGTGTTTAATGACATAAGGGAAAGTCTCAATAATTCAACCCATTTAGCATGTCTACGATTCAGTTTAGCTTGACTTTTAATATGTTTCAAAGATTCATGATCAGAATGTATAACAAATTCTTTGGGCCATAAATAATGTTGCCATGTCTCTAAAGTCGAACAAGAGCATATAATTCTTTGTCATAAGTAGAATAGTTCGAACTAGGCCCTCAATTTTTCAGAAAAAGTATACAACAGGTTTGCCATCTTGTAATAACACACCTCTAATCCATTCCACTAGCATCACATTCAAGCTCAAAAGTCTTATTAAAATCGGGAAGTTGGAGTAAAGGGCATGTGTCAACTTATCTTTCAATACCGTGAAGGCTTCTTCATGTGCGTTACCCCAAACAAAGGCACATCCTTCTTTGTAAGCTCATTGAGAGGTGACAATGGTGCTAAGTCTCTCACAAAGCGCCTATAAACCAGCAGGTCAAGAAAACTCCTCACTTGTGTGACCGTTTTGGGCTGCGGCCAACTCTCAATAGCTTCAATCTTGGCTTTATCAACTTCAATTCCACAGTGGAGTAACAACATAGCCAGAAAAGATAAGTCGGATTCAAAGGTGCACTTCCCAAGGTTACCAAACAAGCGTGCATCACGTGAGCATTAAAACAACACGTAAATGTTCCAAATGTTCTTCAAAGATTTGCTATAAATCAGTATATCATCAAGTAAACTACCACAAATCGTCAATGAAAGCAACGTAAAACGTTCATTAATCTCATGAAAGTACTAGGTGCATTAGTTAACCCAAAGGCATGACTAACCACTCATATAATCCAAACTTAGTTTTAAATGCTGTTTCCATTCATCTCCCAATTTCATACAATTTGATGGTATCCTCATAAATCAACTTTGGAGAATATTGTAGAGCCACTCAATTCATCAAGCATATCATCTAGCCTAGGAATAGGATGGCGATAACGAATAGTAATATTATTAATGCCTACATCAACACACATCTGTGCCATCCTTTTTAGGCACTAGTATAATAG